>BPLR01019624.1:0-11618 GCA_021605095.1 Caerostris extrusa | reverse complement strand
GTCATTCAAGATCTCAATTTACTCCAAAATTATATTATTGAAAGAATTCATTTTCCTTTCACTGATATCAAAAAACCTTCCAAATTTAATCAATCAAATTAATTCTACCAACAATAAAGCTGACAAGCTACAAATCTTTGCCAACTGTATATGCTCCAAACCATCTAACAATGCCACGTAGTGACTATAGTGTTTACAGGACTTGGTAGTCGAAACGTTTTCGTTTTTTCTCATTTTTGTCACCACCATTTTTTTTAAATATGTATGTACATAAGTATAATTTATATTCGCACATTAATTTCTCGCCTCGCGACGATAAGATTTCTGGTAAAGCAGCTACATAAGTGGTTGCCTAATAATAATAATGATAATGTGTGTTGGTCACAGCAACTACACCTAGCGCTGAATATTTTGCGCGGAATTGCGCAGTACTTTATATACGTACAATGCCTGCATAGAGGCAAAACAATTCGGAAAAAATTAGTAAATAAGAGAGTTGTGCGCCAAATACCCTGAATTAGAGTTTCTCATCATTTCCCCCTTTCGCATAAGATACATACATTTTAACTAAAATTTCGAAATATATCACTTAAAATTTTAATTGTTTTTTTGTAAATAATAATGTTACCTATCAAATATATTATATTAATTTCCACTTAATAGAATTACAACCATTATTTTCTTTGCAATCTGTATAGATATTAAATAATTTACAACAGTTCACGTATGTTAGAACAGGATTGGCGGCAAGGTTGTGAATCCGACTGAGGAAGGATATCTTGATTCTGATCAAGGGCCAGCTACCTGTGGAAGTTTAAGAAACCTGACTTTGGAACAGGAGCGATGGAGACCGCCGAGGATGAGTGGTGGAGGAGGATGGAGCGTGCTGAGACGATGGACTACTCCGTTCGGGAAAGTACACCAGGACCGAGTAATCTGGAACTTATGGAGACAACGTGTGCGGCAATACAATCGGAGAGGTTGGCCTCGCCTACATTTCCCGAAAAGCAATCCAATTTATCTGACGAAGAACACTGTGCCCGCATAACTACTGTGATCAAGATGAAGGACCTTGCACAGAATCTCTACGAAGCATATGCTGCAGCGATGACTGGATATTCTCCCAATGATGATGATGACCTTAAAGGGCTGAAGAAACGCCATGATGATCTCCAGCTTGCAATGAGCGAGGTAAGCAAACTTGAGCTTTGCCCATTGTCATCTTGTAAAAAACATAAAATTATAAACTTTAATAAATTAAGCGCAATGCTGTCCATCTTAATAATCATGAACATGATAATGACGGTTTTACTATGCCCTCCAAAAGCTTATTGCTAAGGTCAATTGTGCTAAAAATCCTCAACCTTTAGTTGAGACCAAAAATTCGTTTGACAAACTTATTGTAGACGAACAGGAGGAGCAGGACTCTGATACCACCCCTATAGTTAAGAAAATGCCACCCATTATGGTGAAGCCAACAGTAAATCTAAAAACTATGCTTGCCAAATTTGACAAATTTTTGAAAGTAAAGTTACCCTCAAAATTGCGGGTGAAATGATCAAGATGTTTCCCTTCGACGAAAATCAGCACAGGGCTATAACCAGATATCTAACAGAAAACTCCGTCGAATATTTTGTGATAACGGCTAAATATCAACGCCCTTTAAGGGTCGTTATCAAAGGCCTCTACATTAAAACTCTTGATAATGAAATCAAAGATGAGTTAGTTAATCTAGGCTACTCTGTTGACAAGGTAACCCAGTTAAAAAGATCTAAAACCAAGCAGCCTCTACCAATCTGGAAGATTACCCTTGCTAAGGAACAAAAAGCATGGACATTTTTAAACTAGAACGATTGCTATACTTTACTGTAAAAGTAGAGAAATTTAACTTACGACCAATGACCCTCCAATGTTTTAAATGTAATAATTTCCATCACAATGCTAATAACTGTGGATTTAAACCTAGGTGTCTTAAATGTGGTAAAGAACACTCCCATAAGGAGTGTCCAATTGAAGGGAAGCTTGAGGTGCCAAAATGCATTAAATGCAACGCTACAGGACACTTAGAAGCTTGGAGGGGCTGCCCCAAATTTCCAAAGATAAATACTAACTCTAACAGACAGGCTGCTATCCGAAAGCTATTCCTCCTAGACAAGTTACCCCAAACATCAGTTTTGCTTCCATGCTTAAAAACAACGTAAACGCAACTGCAACTGTACCTCCTTCAACTTTTTGTAAATCAAAACCAACCAAGTTCACTACCTGGCATTGAAGATCTCAACTTATTCCAAAATGCTGTTATATTAATGAAAGAATTCATTTCTCTTTTCACTGATATAAAAATCTTCCAAATTTAATCAAACAAATTAATTCTACCAACAATAAAGCTGACAAGCTACAAATATTTGCCAACTGTATATGCTCCAAACCATCTAACAATGCCACGTAGTGACTATATTGTTTACACGACTTGGTAGTCGAAACGTTTTCGTTTCCCCTCCCCCCCAGGCTCTGCTCTTCTATCGTTCACTTGCAACTGACCTTGTACGATTCGCAGATTTCCCCGTCATTACCAGTTCATCCTCTCTTAACAAACTGCTCATAAACGTTTTTGTTATTTTTAACTTGTACTCCTTTTTGAATTAGATTAACTATTGAAAGTATTTTTATTTTTAAGTTCTCTTTCAAACTACGTTCAGTTTGTATTTCTTCAAAATCCTCTTTTTACTTTATTATTTTAATTATTAAATTATAATTAATAATTATTAAATACTTTATTGAAAAGAAGAAAAAAACTTCTCCATATATTATTATCTCTATTTTAATTGTTTTATTTTTAATGCAATGGGCTTAAAGCTAAAGTAACTTCCTCTCATATGCAAAGAAGGAGTTAGCGGTTACCCATACCAAGGAGCTCCTTCAACCTACAAATCGTCGTCGTCACGTATGATATCCTTCGCCACTGTGGAACAAAGAGTTCCGCAGCAAAAAGCTCTATCGCGGGCCACCGCTTCAGGAAACCAACACGATCAAAATTTTCTCAATATTAGTAACAATAATAAAGATTCCTTCGGGAAAGTTTTCTATTTTATTAACGAATTCATTTCAGTTTTTAACTAACAGGTGGACTGAACAGTTCATAGGCTGACACATAGATGGCGCTACTAGTATTAAATCAATATGATTTTTAGTTAGCTGTTACCTTGAAAAGACACGTGTATAAATTTGACTGCTGTTGGACTATTAGTATGTGAGTTATAGCAATTTTAGTTATAGCATATTTACAGTTATAGCATTTTTTAGTTATAGCATATTTACAGTTATAGCATTTTCAGTGTTCATCACGTCCACTCCACTCGGCTGACTGTCGATTGGACTCTGGTGTGAAATGATGGAAGCCATGTTTCATCCATGTCGCATATCGACGCAAAAATTCGGGTTTATTACGATTGAACAGCTCTAAATACTGCTTAAAATCGTCAATTCGTTGTTGTTTTTGGTCGATTGTGAGCTCTGCGCGGCACCCACTTTGAACAGATCTTTCGCATATCAAAATATTCATTTACGATATGTCCAACACGTTCCTTTGATATCTTTACGGTCTCAGCTATCTCAATCAACTTCACTTTATGGTTATCAGAAATTACTTTGTGGACTTTTTTTGATGTTTTCGTCGGTGACAGCCTCTTTGGGGCGTCCACTGCGTGCATCGTCCTCGGTGCTCATTTCTCCTCGTTTAAATTTAGCAAACCACTTCTCTACAGTTGATTTTCCTGGTGCAAAGACCGAATAATGCTTATCAAGCCAAGCCTTGGCTTCAATTGGTTTTTTTTTCGCCAAAAAGCAATGCTTTATTAACACACGAAATTCCTTTTTATGCATTTTTTTCAAACTAACAAATGTTGCTTCACTCAAAAGGATATAACTCACATACAAATAGTGCAACAGCTGTCAAATTTATACATGTGTCTTTTGAAGGTTAGGGCTAACTAAAAATCATATGGATTTAATACTAGTAGTGCCATCTATGCGTCAGCCTACGAACATGTCAGGCCAACTGTTACCTTGGAGTTGTTGATAACATTTGTGATGGTCTAAGAAATTGCACTTCTGATTTTGAGAAAATGCAGATCGTTCTAAGATGCTTTGAAAATTTTGAATCTCGTAAAAATTAATGGTCGTGCTGGTTACTAGGTAAATGATATCCTGTCCCAAATGGATGATTTAATTAATTTTACCAATACTCATAACCCTGATCTGCTATTAATTCAAGAAACTCATCTTTTTAATCGTGCTCCATTTATCCCAAACTATATCCTTCATAGAAACGATGGAAATCAATCCCCTGGACCACGTGGAGGTACAGCTATTTTCATAAAAAATAATATCCCGCATAATAACATCACACCTAATAACCTAGAAGCAACTGTGCTCAATATTAAAAAGCTAATCATTTCAACAATCTAGCATTAGCCTCAGTTTATATTCCCTGCCAGATTAATTCTACTAGTTTAATTAAAGATCTTACTAACATACTAAAAATTAATAATTCCTCCATCCTATGTGGCGATTTTAATACTCATCCCACATCCTGGAGATGTAAACGTGATGATAGACTGGAACTGCACTCGTTAAATTTGTCATCCAAACCGGTGCTGAAAATTTTGCTCCGCCCACTTGGCACTAGGATAACTAACGCCTCCTCTTTACAACCATTGATTTAACCCTTCTAAATAATTTCCATGCTGCCTTCTTACATTGAATCACTCCCCGAACTGTCTTTCACCATAATCCAGTCTTATTACATTTTTCTCTTCACTTACCAACCTTTAAATATGCAGGCGAAATATATCTACTAACTGATTTCCTTAACATACTCTCTAACTTCAAATCTTGATTTAGATTCCACTTACTGAGAACTTAAGCAGAGGTAAATAGAATAACAGAATTAACCATGTGGCTTACACGAACTCTTCTAACCCGTAAAAAGAACAACATTAATTTCATCCCCTGCAGCTCATAAAAACATTAACAAGTGATGGAAAATTAAAAAATAGACTTAGACTAAACCGAAGCTGTACTCTTCACGAGACGCAAAATCCCTCCACTTGATATTTTCCTCTTTAATCAACCCTTTAAATGGACTAACAATATTAAATACTTAGGTGTATATCTTGATAGCAAGCTAACTTATTCTAATCATATTAAACATAAATATAATATTTCTCCACACATGCTATATCCCTTTATTAATAGAAAATCACTCTTATCCTTTAAAAATAAACTAATCATTTACATGTATTATTTGCGTCCCATTATCACGTATGCTAGCTCCAGTTTGGGGTTCTGCTGCAAGGTACCACATTAATTACATTAGTAGACATGGAAATAAAATTCTAAGAATGATTACTGATTCTCCGTGGTATTTTAGAAATGATGACATTCGTCACAGTCTTGCCTCCCTTCTATTCAAAATTTTATGCTCAAGCTTGCTGAAAAATTCTATGCAAATCTTGAACATATTTCGAATGATGAAATGCGTAATCTTCCCGAGATACGATTTTGCTTTGCCGAAAAATGCTAAACTCCCCATGTCGGTTCTTTACAATTTACAAAGTTCCTAGACGAACTCGACATCACCATTCTAGCAGCGGTTACCATATCTTCTATGGAATCTCTTTTTATTTTACTGTTTTATATTATTTATTTTCTTTTTTTGAATTTGGGGACATTTTCCTTAACTACTTATTTTCTGTTTTTTGATAACCATGTTTCTCCTACTTATGGCCATGTACTCATTTTGACCAGATAGGAGTTTAAGGCCCCCTGGGCACAAGGTACTGAAAACTGTAAAGACTGACTGACTTGCGCAAGGCTTTAAATTTTTTTCGATTTCAATCAATAATAAGTGTGATGCGTTTCAGATGCGTCAAGAGTGATGCGTCAGTTGTGTAGAAAAACTATTTTCTTGGTGTTTTGCAATTAGGGTGAAGAGCTTTATATGTTCGCAAGAGAATCGAGGTAAACAGTTGTAAAAAATAATAAAGCTCAGATGTCAAGAGTTAATTTAAATTAATATTTCACCTTATCTTGATTTTGTACATTAAAAAAGATTTATCGCATTATTTTTCAATTCCTTTTTACATATCTATTTCTCTCATTGAATTTACAGTAACGATAATGTTTTGCATGGTTCATATTAAGAAGAGCAGTCAAAATGTTTTCAAAATTTCGTGGTAATTTTTTAATTCCACAATACAGGTACACACTTATATAATCACCATTAAAACAGGCTACTTCGGAACACACAGACTTGCTTACCGCTACTGCCATTGCTGTAAATAACAATGAAAATATTTTGTGATATCTGCCGAAGTTCAGGACAATAATTTTAATCATTCTGTGCATGTATTGATAGTGTTAATAAGTTATAACTTGTAATTCCAAATGCATGCCAGTAGCACTGCTTTTATATGTGTGTGTTGTCTATTATTCATTGTCATATTTGCTTTATTTGGGTTGCTTATGGGCTTCGATTTCTAACTATTCTACACCATGCCATCAGAATTAAACGAAATATTCTTAACTACCTCGCTTTAAATGGATTCTTGATTGGTGGTTGAATGTTCTACTGCAGTGTTTTATGTTCTTTATCAATCTTGTTTCAATGAACACATTTTATGCCACTGTCATGGCCCTTGGATTGTGCAATGTACCTATTTAGGTGATACGACCTTCAGACTGCTTTTCTTTTTAATTTTGATGTATGTGTTTATCAAAACTTTTAAATTAGCAAAATTTGAACATTTAAAAAAAACTTTTTTTTCATTATTTCGTCCATCTTTTCTAGATACTGAACCTAAGACATTCCCAGCCATTTCGATTAAGATATTACTTAGGGTATATCATAAAACTTCCTATGCATAGATACATCCTTATATCTACATATATATATATATTATTAACCATATTTAACCAACGAAATTTAAAATGGTGGCATTACAACCTTGTGCTTTAGAAAAAGGCATGTCATTCTAAAGGCTTACCTTGGTTTATCTGCATCTTTAAGTTCGATATAGTTTGCAAAGTTTCAAGCGAAACGTTTGACCTGAAACCCAAGGTATACAATATATCATCATGAAATGCCTCGAACTTCCTGTCAAATAACAAATTTGTATTTAACGAAACTCCTTGGCTACAAGAAAGCCGCAGGCCTCTATCAGGGAAAAACCTTCATGTCAAATTGTGCAGTAAAAAGCTATTATATACTGCTCATTACTTCCTGCTTTGTAATTTTTAACAAATTTGTCTTTTATCGTTGACATTAGAACCAGTTTACAATTGTGTTAAGTTAATTAGACTTATCAGCTCCATTTTCTGCACTCAATTGAAGAACTTACTAAAATAGGGATACCGTAACAATCCCTCTCAAATACATGAGTATATTCATTGTCATCTTATTTCGGGTTTCTAACAGTGCTACTTCTGTAAGAAAGCACGATGTCTATATATCTATGAATCGAACATGGAATTTCTAGAAAATTTGCAAGAGCACTAAGCAGACGCTCAGATTGGTGTATTATGGGGGAAAGAGAGACATTTTCGTACGGGATTTAATCACAGTAAAAATAATTTAAATTTTAAATAAAGGTAAACCTTTAATTATTTCAAATCAAAAGTTAAGATAGTGAAAAAATATTCCAAAATTACTATTAAATTTTTGTAATGGAAGTTTTTATCGTTGCATGTGACCTGCAGGCATTACATGTATGTTTTTGCGCTGCATGCGATTTACATGCATTAATTTTTTACATAATATAAAAATTATAATTATATAAAAGAAAATTC
This sequence comes from Caerostris extrusa, assembly GCA_021605095.1. Lineage (NCBI taxonomy): Eukaryota > Metazoa > Arthropoda > Arachnida > Araneae > Araneidae > Caerostris > Caerostris extrusa. The sequence continues at coordinate 3,770 of BPLR01019624.1, read as the reverse complement.
GGCAATGCCTAACAAGTTTTAATTTTGAAAACTCTTTTCTAATTGAACATACATTCATTAATAGCCATAATAAGTAAAATTTCGTCTGCACAAATCGTTTGGAGTTATTGGAACTATTATTTATAAGGATGCCACCTAATCAATCAATGTTCTAATTATGTCGATCGATCAATTAGACTAATCATTTGCTCTCTTTACAACATAGCAATATGCATAAAACATTTTTCATTCAAACTTTGAAATATATCTTTTAAAATTTTAGTTGTGCGTCTGCAAATAATATTGTTCCCTCTCGACAATTTTGCATCAAATTCCACTCAATAGAGTTACCACCATTATTTTCTTAGAAACCTGTATATATATTCAGTATGCTTTAGAATTTACACATTTACATGAAATATTTTTAAATCATATTTCAATTAAAGCAACTACTTATGTGATTGCTTAATAATAACAGCAATATGGAACAGTTTGTGTAGGAAATTACTTTTCTTTACTACTCTTTAAATTACTTACTTTACTTTTAATATTTTGCAATTGGGTCCTGATGGCCGAATGGCGCAAAACACTATGGCTCTTACGTTCGGTACTACAGGTATCAGGTTCAAATCCCGGCTTGGCCCATGGGTGTTGTAGTGGTTCGGAATCCACTTTTAAAACGTAGGTTCCGGTCCTAACAGGATCGTAGAGCGTTGCGAAGGGCATTGTTACTCCACGTCCGTATCTTACCATCAAGTTACAGGCGCCACATGGTTAATGCAAAATGAGTAACGTCTGTGCAGCGCTTACCTTAAGGCATCCAAGACGTCCATGTCAGTTTGCCAGCTGCATTAGAAAAAATATATATTTTGCAGTTAGTTCATCAGGTTTATCTGTTCGTAAGAAAATTGTGGCGAACTATTGAGAAAAATAATTAAGTAATCTATACTAATGTTTCCGCTATTCTTGATAATTTCCTTTTAACTTCCTTTTTACGTCCTTATTTCTCTCATGGAATTTAATGATATTGTTTTGTATTCCTCCTATTAAGAAGTACAGTCAAAACCATATTATTTCATTACCACAATATAGGTGCACAATTACATAATCGCCTTTAAATTAGGCTCCTTCGGAATAAACACTTGATCCATATCTACTGAAACTACTGTAAACAGCGATGGAAGTCATGTTGTGATATGATCCAGTTCCTGACAATCATTTAGTCTTTCTTGTGCATGTATTGATATTGAAGATGTCATAACTTGTAATTTATCATATGCATATTAGTGGAACTGCTTCATGTTTCTTTGTTGACTGCTGTTCATTGACGTAAATGCTTTATGTTGGCTGTTTGTATACTTTTATTTCGAACTATTCTACAACATGCAATGAGTGATAAAGGAAATATTCTTGCTCCCCGCTTTAAATAGATTTCAAATTGGAGAATCGATGTTTTGCTGCAGTCTGCTTTTTCCCATCTTGCTTCAATGGCAGAATTTATGTCACTCTCATGTCCAATGGAAATTGTAACTTCCCCATTTACCTGATAACTTAAAGACAGTTTTTCTTTTAAATTTTGATGTGTTCATCAAAGATTTCCAGAAAACCTTTGCTGGTTTCATTCGAATACTGAACTAATCCCCTTGGCAGCTAGTATTGTACAGATAGTACTCATTATAGGCCAAGGAAATTTCATAAATTGCACTCCTCTTGTGCCACTGAAATTTAAAATGGTGGCATTTCGTCTTGTGCTTTAGCAAGACATGCTGCAATTCCAAAGATATATCATGATTATACTCATGTATACTTTTGATACAGTTTGCCTAGCTTCAAGCCAAACACGCTTGACATGGCAAACCAAGATATACAAAATATCAATTTGGAATACTTAGAACTTCAAATCATCTTTAGCAAAAATTTTTGTGAAAATTAACTAAGTCTAGATATTGCGAGTTAATCTAAATCAGTTTTACTACTGTGCCCAAAAAGTAAGCCTAATTATTTTAGCCAGAAGTGCACGATATGAAGACGGTGGTAGTGGAACCATATGGGTTTCATTTTTGGCAAAAAAGTCACGAAGAATCAATGCAGTGGGAGCTATCGCATTCAGTGTTACCAATCGAGATTTGACTCGAAGTTTACTCTAATGATTACGTTTTCATGGCTTATGTTATGACGGAATAATAGGAAATGTTCCTTGAATTGCTTTTTAACACTTTGAAAACAATATGAAACAAAGAATTAAATCTCATTTGCGCAGAATAAATTTGAAAGGGTTACTATTACAGATATCACAAAAAGAAAAAATACAAAGATCAACTTAGTAACAAATGCAGGGACGGATTTAGATGAAAAGAAGCCCTACGCTATTCCACTTATGAGGCCTTTTTTACACGTCCCATTTCTAAGTTTGTAAATTACATGAGAGATAATAAAAATACATCATTGCTGTGATACATATCAATATGCTAAACGAAACATCTTGTGACTGGTACTAATCTTCATAAAAAATTTTTTAAAAAATTAAAAATTAAAAAAAAAAAAAAAAAAAAAAACCTCGAGAACACTTATTTGGACATTTATTCTCAGCACCCTAATATAGTACTTGTAACAGTAACTAATCAAACATAACACACAACATTTACAAAGAAACAAATTCAAATTCAAATCTTTGACTACGAAAATAAAATATGCAATAAAAATTATTATATTTTCTATCAAATTAAATTAAATATATTCAATATTTGCCGTAGCAATCTGTGAACATATTAAATATACTTTGGTGCAATCTATTATATAAAAACGAACAGGCCCAATGAGCCCAACGCATCAATCTTAACCAATACATTTTTATGGTTGTTTATTAGTCATATATATAGAAGTCCTCCTTATTTTCGATTCAGTGTTTTAGTGTTTACTGTTTTTAGAATAGTGTCATTCTAATTTTGCTAACAATTTTAATGTAGGCCCCTCTTGATCTTGAGGCCCTAGGCTAAAGCCTAGTTAGCCTACAGGAAAATCCGACCCCGAACAGATGACATAAATTAATCCCTGCACTTAAGTCAGTCTACCCAGTAAGCTTCAATAAAGAAACAGGAAGCAAGGTATTTCTTTCTTGTTATCACACAGGAGACAGTAAAGATCAGGAGTCAGTTTAATTCTGGGAAGGTGCTTGCGGAGACAATCGTGACTACAGAAAAGCCGTTCCGATGTCATCGATCCCTGATATATATCGTAAAGAACAACCCACCAGCCCACCATTGAAGAACTGTAAGAAACTCACACCGAGAGCCAGACTGAAAGCCATGTTGTACATCATTTTGCCGTGCATAGATGTTGCCTGGAGTGCACCACGAGAAGAAGTAATTTTACGTTGAATTCCATATTTTATATTCAGGGTGATTATAATTAAAGTCCCTCTTTCAAAATGCTGCAAAGAACCACTCGTCGCAATGAGCTCAAATTCGTACTGAAGATACTTGAAGAAAGGAAAACGGTACGGCATTAAAATAATTCAAAATTTATTAAGAGATGACGCTGTAAGTTAAATAAAGAAAGTGAATTCGGCTGCCAGCGATATTTTGAATCTAAATTACAACGTATTTGGCATGAGTTACGTATTAAACTAACTATAGTGTTCAATACTTACGCTTGATTGTTTCGGTTTTTAAGGAAACAAGCCATTCTACATCATTATCCTAGTCATTCAACAGTTGTGACACTTTTAGTGGAAAGTCCAGCCGCCACGTGAAGGACATACCAAATTGTATAGACTTCGCGCCATAGCGTTT
>BPLR01019623.1:0-42126 GCA_021605095.1 Caerostris extrusa | reverse complement strand
GTCACATACCGTATTTCCCGCCTTTTCCTCTGGTTCCATTGACAACTCCGTCAGGATACATCTCCAGCGTGACACCAGTTCGACACCTCAAAAACCTTTTCGTTTTGCGACATCTTTCGTATATCTCGAATGCAATCAGCGACACAAATGATGCTCAACAACCACCACCACAGAAGCCAGGCCATGTAGTAGTAATCCTCATCTCAGAATCCATGTGCTTTCCACGAGAGACCATCCACCAACAAGAAAAGCCCGGCAACGAATTCAAACCTCAGGACCGGGCCCTCCGCCGAACTGAACTTCGGATGGACGCCACCTAGTCTCGCAAGAATCATATTTGAAAAAAAAAAAAGCAGATCATACTCACTCCCTCTTGCTAACCAATTGTTTATTGGAAACTACTGATGAGGCTCGCGTCGTAATTCAGTTGGCTGTTGCCGGAGAAAGGGTTTAACCAATAACATAAGTCTTGGGTAGGGTCTGAAAATGAAGGGTTGGGAAAAGTTATTATGGGCAGATTATTCTAATTTCGAACTTTTTGAAGAGTTTTTTTGTTCCAAAATGATTTCTTACTTCATCTTTTGTTCTGGGTTACATATAAAGTTAACTGTATTATATCATTGAATAAAAAGATGAAGTAAGAAATCTTTTTTGAATAGACGAAGATGTTGGCCAGATGGCGTTATTTAATACTTATATATATATATATGCAGAATTTAATTTAAAGCATGATTTATCATTAAATTATTTATAAATAAACCATACATGCTAATTTTTTTTATTCAATTATATAAAGTTTACTACATTATATAAATGAATAAAAAAAAAAATTAGCATGTATGGACTCTCTAAACAAATAATTTAATGATATACTTATGTTAATTAAATTAATTTCTGGCATTATTTAATGTGTTTATAATTGAAATATTATTCTATCCACCCAAAATCGCATTATTATTTTTTTTATATATTGCGTAAAAATAATCATTGTGCATAGGATAGAAAAAAAAGTTATTATGGGCGAATTATTCTAATTTCGAACTCTTTGACGAGCTTTTTATTTCAAAATGTTTTCTTACTTTCATCTTTTTCTGGTTACATAAAAGTTTTATTATATTAAATCATTGAATAAAGAAATTAGCATGTGTGGTTTTGTCTAAATAAACATTTTTTAATGATAAGTCGCTTATTAAATTAATTTCTGGCATTATTTAAGTCAGTTTTATATTTTTTTGTAATTGAAATACTATTATTCTATCCATCCAAAATCACATTATTATTATTTTTATTATCATTTATTTATTTATTTATTTTCTTGCATGCTGTGTAAAAAAAAAAAATTCTTTTATTCAACGATTAGGCTAGTATTTTTATTAAAATTCTTATTTATAGAAATTTAGTAGTTAGATATTTTAGTATTATTTAGTATATTAGTTAATATTTTTAAAATCTTAATCAATTTTCCATACTAAGTTAAGCTAATTTGACAGGACATTAAAGACATTTTTTTAAAGTAAAAAATTAATTATTTCACTCATCAGCCACAAAAAATAATAAAAATAAATAAATAAAAATAAAAAAATATCAGAATATATATTTTTTATGAAAATGAAAATTGAAAAGCATGTTTAGTAATTATTAGCTATAAGATGATACACATACACTTGAAAATTATCTGTCATATACACTCAAGAGCAAAACATTATGACCACCCCCTACATTTTGCAATGAACTCGCCTGGATGACGTGGAAGACACGTGATCAGGTGGAAGTGGTATTTAACTGCTGCTGGAGAGTCTGAAGAATCATTCTTTCACTTACTTCTGTGTGTGATGGGAAAGGCTGCGGATCTAAGCGACTTTGATAGAGGGCAGATTGTAATGCCCGAAGGCTCGGAACAAGTATTTCCGAAACTGCACGACTCGTGGGTTGTTCGCGATCTACAGTTGTTAGTACTTATGCAAAGTGGATGAATGACGGTGAAACCAGCAGTAGACGACATAGTGTTGGGCGTCCACACGCTATCAAAGAAAAGGTCGTCGGAGTCTGGTGGTGCATGGTGAAGCAAAACCGAGCCAGACAGTGGCTCAGCTGACAGCCCAATACACTGTTCAGCGGACACTGTTGGATATGGGCTACGCAGCAAACGTCCCACTCATGTGCCTTTGCTGACTCATCGCCAATCGCGCCGGGCCCGGGAACATCGTGACTGGTCCATGGATAAGTGGGAGAGAGTTGCCTGGTCAGATGAATCACGGTTTGTCATTCATCACGCCGATGGCCGTGTCAGATACGCCGTCTTCCAGGCGAACAGTTGCTCGCTCAATGTACAGTAGGTCATACACAGGCCGGTGGTGGCGGTAATATGCTTTGGGGGGACGTGTTCTCTTGGGCGTCTCTGGGACCCGTGGTTGTGGTAGAGCAGACCATGAATGCTACAGGGTATCTGAACATCATTGCGGACCAGTTGCACCCTTACATGGCCTCTGTTTTTCCAACTGGAAATGGAATGTTCCAACAGGACAACGCCCCTTGTCACAAGGCTAAAATTGTGTTGGAGTGGTTCCAGGAACATGATGCTGAATTGCAGTTAATGTCCTGGCCGCCCAACTTCAAAGGATCTTAATTTAGGCGAACACATTTGGGATGTCCTGGGACGGCAGCTCAGAGTTCAAAGACCACCACAATTCGCAATATCTCGGATTTGCGTGACCGTTGCTTAAACATCTGGTACAATCTGCTCCCGGCCATCTACCAAGGACTTGTGGCATCCATGCTAAGGCGGGTTGAAGCTGGCCATCTACCAAGGACTTATATATATATATATATATACGAGAGATAATTTTATAGTACTTAAATAATTTATTTAAATATATACTGAATATTTTCCGAATACAGGTCAATATGTATATAAGCCGAGAGTTCGTTATTCTTTCCAAAATTTTACCAAAGTTCAAAACCCGTATATAAGCCGAAAAGAAAAAGAAGATTGCTATAACATTCATAATTTACGGTATTCTTTTTTATTATTTCTGGTATTTACGGATAATTTATTCAATAAAATTAGCTTTCTTTTTTCATTAAAGAAATAAAAACGTACTTTATGGTGCGATATTTGGCGATTTATAACTGGAGCCCGGCTAGCGGAAAACTAGCTGATTTTTTTGCAAAATTAGCCGCTCCCGTATATAAGCCGACCCCGTACTTTAGCTTTAAAGAAGTTCTAAGAAATTCCTAGTTTATACACGGATAATATATATATATATATATATATATATCAGAAAATAGTGAAATATAACGAAAAAATTAGCGGAACCGTATACAGGCCTAGCCTCGTACTTTAGTTTTAAAATAGCTTTAAAATTTATGTATATTTATATATACAAATATATATATTCTATCTCTCTCTCTATATATATATTTCTGTATATAAACCAAGAATTTTTTATAATTTTTTTTTTAAAGCTAAAGCACGGGATTCGGCTTCTATACGGGAGTGGCTAATTTTGTGCTATATTTCTCTGTTTTTCGGATTTGTTATATATATATATATATATATATATATATATATATATGCAAAGAAATTTAAATGTAATAAAAGGTGAATAAAGAATTTCATATGTAATGAGTGTCTTAGTATTTAGCTTGATGATCATACTAACCGAATACAAAACTGATTATTGATTTACATTCTATTCAAAAAATCCTACGGACTTTTAGATTATATAATACACTTTTCTGTAGAACTATAGAATATAGACTTTTCAATATTTTTTAAATTTCTTTTTAATATTAACAACTGTCGATGTACGACGCTTATGTACGTTGCAAACAATTGTTGTCAAGTTTCCTCATTTGTTACTCCAATAACGGATTTGGCCTCCTTACTCCATTTGCAACACCAGAAGACCCAACGGATTCGTGTATGAACCCAATAATCCAATATTGCTATTAATCAACTCCTGACAGGATGCGGCATAATGACCAACTGATTAGCTCTCTGGCTTTTGGTACTACAGGCTTTTTAGGTCCGAATACTGGCGGTGGCATGGATGTTTGTTAATGATTCGGACTGCAGGTCCCGGTCTAATTAGCCCAAAGTGTGCACAGAATGACAAACCAAACCTGATGGAATTTCTCCTATACGGTATATCAATGAGGGTATTGTTGTTCTAATGCAGCTGGCAATACAGACATAATTGATCTTTATGTCATAAGAAAGGGCTGCACCTCTGCTACTCATTTAGCACCATCCAGGGGGCACGTGTAGCTTGAAGATATGCTACGGACGTGAGTAACTCTTACTCCAACAACGCTCTACGATCCTATTAGACCAGGACTTAAGGTTGAAAGTGGATTTCGAACCACTAACAAACTTCCGTGGCACATCCGGGATTCGAACTTGAAACCTGTGGTGCCGAACGCAAGCCACTACTCAGGGACCGTTCGACTTATTCTGTAGAACTTGGAAGTTGTAATAAATGAAAAAAAAAATTTTTTAAAGTATTGTGACTTGTAAGTTATCACCACCAGCTATTCTTTTTTTTTTTTAAATATAGAATTGTAAAATTGTTTAGTATTAGAAATTCTGCGTTTTTCAAGTGCATTATTTTCTTTAGCTCACATGGACAAAAAATCAGCAACGCACTGAGCTGTGGTCACGTGAGAGACACGCGTGAAGGTGAAATATATGAATATTTCAGAGAACTTAAGGGCAAACGCGAAAACAAACGGGGTAAAAAAAGAATCACTAACCTACATCTGTGGATGCATAATTCCTACTTTTTTTTTTTCATAACGCGACGCTTTGGCGCCAGGCTATGACTGGTATTCTTTATTTGAAGTTATTGCTAATCGAAATAAAAGTAAAAAGCGATTAAACACGCGTATTTAATAAAAGAGTGTTGATTTGATTCTTTCGGCGAAAACAAAAAGGCGAAATAGAAAAACACGGTATTAAATCAGCAATAAAAATACCATTACTAAAATTAGAATTCAATGAAAATGACAGCAAGCTCATTTTCCAATATGAAAGACATAGTAAAATTCAATTTTTTACGAGAATATTTTTTTATCATTTATATTTTGAAAAAAATGCTCTTTTTCATAACAATATTTATATATATATAAATATTTTTTTTAATTCAACCAATGCAACAAATGAAATTGTGTTGATAATTTATAACCCTTAATCTGTAAAAAAAATTTTTTATTTTTTAAATAAAAAAATATATATAAATAGTCTTTTTTCTTTCTTTATATTCTTTTATAAATATTTTTTAGTATTTTAAGTAATTTATTTTTTTATTCGTCATTTATACATCGCCTTATGTTTTGCTTTTATATAATAGAGATGGTAGGCCAAAATATTTCTGACTCTTGAGCCTAATTATTTATGCCGACTTTAAGTCTTCACGCCAGACTCGTGGCTCTGTGGTAACGTGTGCCGCTGGTGAGCATGAGGGCTGAGGTTCAATCCGCCGGCGGCTTTGTTGTAGACACTGTTTCAAAAAAGCGAGAAGACTCGATGACGTTTGGGATGTTCAGCATCTTGTCTAGTGAATTGGACTACCTCGTGGGAGTTTTCTGGGTTTTCTCCCATACGATACTCAAATAAAGGGTAGATGCCCCTAAAACTCTTCCCGGAAGGCACTGCCTTATTTATTCTGCGCCACGGATTGAAGTCAGACCCCTTACCTAAAAGTGCTCCATGACAACAGAAGCCCCACCTTCCGTGAGACCACTTCTCATGGACTTGGTCTAGACGTTGCTATCTACCAAGTGGGATAATAAGAAAAAAAAGCATTTTTTTTTTTTATTAGACATTTATATATCGTTATATGTTTTGCTTTTATATAATAAAGGGAGTCGACCAAAAAAAAAAAATTCTGTCTCCTGAACCTAATTATTTATGCCATGTCTAACTCCTTACTATTTACTGTAATTTCATGAATTATACTAACAAGGCCTGATGAAAAAGTGTCTAGAACTCTGGCGTTGGGTGGCACAGTTTCGGGTTCGAGTCCGCGCTCTCATGGATGTTTGTAGTGGTTCGGAATCCACTTTAAACCATAGGTCTAAATCTAATCTGACTGTAGAGCGTTGGGCTAACATCCCTACTTCGTAAAACGAAAATATCTTCTGTCCCGAAATCTGCCGGTAGGCAGACGGCCTTGACCCACCATGGGGCTGTTGCGCCAATGAAGAAAATTTGTTTTTTTCTTGTCGCTCTACGGTCATTTTGTGCACACTTTAGGCTAATTAGACCAGGATCTATAGTTTAATGTGAATTCCGAACCTCTAGCAAACATCCACCGTCAGGATTCGCACCTGAAGTTTGTGGTATCAAAGGCCAGAGCGTTAGCAATTAGGATCATGCAGCCGAATGAAGAAGAAGAATCTATACTAACAAATTTAGAGAATTTGTGGATTAAGTTCAATGATTTTTATTGAACTAATTATATCTCTAACAAATTTTTGCATTAACAAAATAATTAAAGGAGCAGTTATTTTAAAGGAGTAGTTTTTTCCACTCATATAAAATATATCTTAATACTCTAAATTTGCTTTCAAAAATATTTAAAAAATAATAACAAAACTAAATTGGCAGAAATTAATTAATTATTATAGAAAAGTTAGAAATAAGTAAAAGAAAATTGTACATTTAATCACAAAAATGCATTATTTATAAATCTAATTTGTTGTTAAAAATAGAGTAGATTTTTAAAAATCTTTTTTCATTGTTAATCTAAGCTCTCTTTGCATAAACCTCAGAGATGAAAAAGGCTCTCAAGTTGCTCATAAAGCAATAACTGTCTTTGCTTCTGGCTGTATTATGGAAGGATACAATTAAATTGCGTCCTTAACTTTTAATTCAATTCCTACTATTAGTTCACACTCTCCCTATATATATCTTGTTCAAATTTTCAATCGTTCATAAAATACTTTGTATTCATCCACTCAAGTTCAAATACATTTTTGTTGAACTTGAACTGGATGACACTGGATTTGTTTTTTCAAATATTAATTCAGTAACAAATTTGATTAATTCATTTTTTTTTAGATTTAAGTTGCATGTATCAATAATAGATGGCGCCAGATGTAAGAGGAAAATTTCAACTTTATTTAAAGCACTTTTCTGCAATAGAGGGAAAATAAGTAGGAATTGACAAATTTTTTTTTTTTTTTATATATATATATGTATTTTATATATAATTTTTACAAAAAAATAAATATTTATTTTTGAAAATAATTCGGGAGTCGGACTTTTATACGGTTTACGACTTTTTAACGAGACTTCCACCACTGAATAGAAACAAAAGAGACGATATTTTTTTTTATTATTTAATATATCTTGTAATTTAAATCTAAAATATTTTAGTGTAATAACTTTTTTTTTTTTATTCAAATACTATGCATTTAGATCACAGATATTAGAGAGTTTTTGCGTACCGTAATTTGGAAGTCCGTTAGCTTTTTTTCCCAGCGCATGCTCATAGGAAATTGCGCATGCGTATCTATAATAATGTTTCCTATGAGCATGCGCGCTAGGGAGAAAAAGCTAATGGTCGTCCAAAATACGGTATGCAAAAACTCTCTATTATCTACACTTTTTTCAACTGTGTACCTAAAACCAAAATTGATGTTAAAGATTACATTCTGAATTAAAAATTGAAGATGTTCATTGAATAAACAGACCCTGAAAGCTCTAAAATTGGTGTAAAGTAAACTTTTATTAACTTGCCATTTCACATAACATCTTGATCACTTATATAAAGTTTGAAATTAAGTGTTGGTAGATGAGAAATATTAAATATTGACGTTTGATGCATTACATACATATACAGCGAGTTTTACTAATTGTCAGCTGCTAATTTTTAAAGCTATTATTATTATTATTATTTTCTTATCCCACTTTGTAGATAGCAACATCTAAACCAAGTTCAAGAACCTGTTTGGTCTCAAAGAAAAAGGGAAATGGGCAGCTTCTGTTGTGATGGAGAACTCGTAGGTAGAAATTTGACTTGGCTTCGTGACGCTGTAGAAATAGGGAAGGACTTTTAGGGGAACTACCCTTGATTTGCATATCGTATGGGAGAAAACGCGAAAAACTCCCAACAGGTAATCCGACTCACGAGGCAAGATGCTGAACATCCCAAACGACATCGAGTCTCCTCGTTACAGTGTCTACAACAAAGCCGCCAGCGGATTGAACCTCAGCTGCATACGTTGCCACTGAGCCACTAGTCGGGCAAATCAGTTAAATAAAAATACAAACGAAACAAAAAAAAAAAAATTGTTCCTTTGATTTACTTTTTTTTTTTTAATTTTTTAAATTTATTTATTATTATTTATTTTTTTTTTTTTAGTAATTCATACACTGAAGATTCTACAAAAATTTCAATAAAATATTTGTTAACAAACATGAAAACGCATATTTTTTTTAATAATAACATATAATTTTTTTTACTCCTTGAAATGTATTTTTTTTTTTTTTTTTTTTTAGAAAAAAAAATTATCATTATTACAAGACATATAAATTTTAACTTATCACAAAAATAGTGCAATTCGTTTTAAGGAGAGTTTGTCTTATGAAATCGTACTTTGCATTAAAAAAAAGAAGAAACTAGCTAAAGATGCATAGAACCTTATTATAAACGGCTGAGCCGTTGCTTAGTCTAGAGTGAGTCTAGAATGAATATTCAGGAAATTTGATTATTCTACGACCTACGCCTGCGGTCATTAATATTCACAAAAGATAAACTTTTTTTTTTTCCTCTCGTTTTAATCTACTTTATTCTAAAAGTGATTTCTTACGCATACTGATTAATATACAACATATAAAGTATAAACTATTATTTTATTTCTTTATTAAATTTGATGATGCTTGCATATTTTAGATTTAGTTATTGCATTATTAACTGAAGGCTACATTTTTTTTTTTTTTTTTTTTTACATATGCTTTTCAAGTAACTATTTTTTTATATAAATGAAAATCACAGTGATAACTTTTAATTAACAGAGCAAAACAACTTACTTCTTTTATAGTTCTGAATCAAGGATGCGTTGACTTGCGTAAGCTGCAGGTCACGTGTACTATACCGCCAGCCACGCGCACACACACACACACACAAGAAATAGCTAAAAGATTATCCAATATATATATATATATATATAAACAAAACAAATAAATACATAAAAACAAATAAATAATTTAATAAAATATGAATGCACAAAAATTGATGCATAATAACACAACGCTTTTATAATTGTTTTAGTATTTGGAACATTTTTTTTTTTTTTTTGTTAGCAAACGCAAAATTAATTTGCCAAATATTTTTTATTTATCGATTTTTTTAAATATATTTATGCCTAAAAATGTTTTCCACAAATGGTATTGATTCAAACAGAATTGAGTATTTTTGTGCCTTATTTATCAACTAACAAGTCTTAGTTACGGCAATTTTTAAATGGATTTTTTTTTTTGGCTATGAATATCTTTTTCATTGGCGCAATAGCCCACTGGTGTGCCAAGACCGTCTGCCTACTGGCAGTTTTTCAGACAGATTTTTTTAAGGTTATGTTTACCGTTATGTTTGAACGTGTTTGTGTTTGGTCAATTTCATTTTTCGAAAAAAACGTTGAACCAAAAGCGCTAACAACTTGAACTGAGAGTCTGGTTTGCTCTGCTATCAACTGTGCGTATCTAGGGATGGTCACTGCGTCACTGAGGTCACTTAAAGTGAAACATAAAACTTATTATATTAGATGTTCCAAGATGAACGTACATCATGAATTCGTAGAATATAATTTAATTATTCTGCGAACTCATAACTGCAAACTCATCAATAAAACAGGCAATATCTGTCCTATATTCGCAAGAATTTTTCTTTTAAAAATCAGAGTCAATTTTTTCTCATCATTTCGATAGTTAATCTTTGAATATATGGATGCACACATAATTTATTTTTTTAATACATTTGTTTTCACTACTTTGGGCATTATAAAATAAATATATTTTGTAAAAGCATGATAAATCTCACGGGCTGGAAAAATACTCAAGGCGGGCCACTTGCGGCCCTCGTGTTGACCACCCCTGCTCTAATCACTCAAATTCAAGAAATTTAGAATCGAAAGTCCAGACAAGTCCGTGTTACATATATAAAGAATCCATTAAATTTTATTAATTTTCGAATATGAGCGTCAAATTCTTTAAATTTACTAAAACTTTATATAATTTTTTTTTTTAACTTAAGCCAATTTACGTAAAAGTTAATTATATTACTACATTATTAGAGAAATAATAAATAATTACATACGCATTACTGCACACATAATATATTTTTTAATGCACTGGTTTTCACTACTTTGGCCATTATGAAATACAAAAGTGTGATAAATCTCACAGGCCGAAAAATATTCAAGGCTGGCCACCCCTAGTTTAAATAGTTGTTCTGTTTAGATGTTAGTTTTCTTTAAACATTTGTTGTGAATGTAAAGTGACAAACCGATAAAAAAATGACCATTTATACCATAAGATGATTTATCTCTTGTCAACTGACGTATTTTTATTGACAACAAGAAATGTTCCTTTTGCATTTATTTATTTCCTTCCCAGACGAATGTTTATCAATTATTCAGCTGCGTAAACAGTTTGCGTGTTGAAACTTGAAAGCAATTCTGCAATCTTTTTACTTGGAAGCAGACACATTTCACAGTTATCGGTACTTCACCATTAAACACCAATGTTGATATTTCACCAGACAGACGTTTTAAGTGCCTATTGTTGAACATCAAAACATGCAATATTGTTTACGAAAAAGAAAACACTTGCATAATTTATTACGGAAACCGTCGTCTGCTATGGTTACCTAAATACAAAGTATATTTTTTTCTAACACAATCCTTTTTTTCGTTTTTTTTTTTTTTTTTTTTTTTTTACACAAACATTCAGATTATAAATGATTATATGCTTCGATTGATAATCAGATCATGATCTTTTTGGAGGAAACTAGTATTTTGCTAGAATCAGCGTCACTTTTGTTACGACACACACAACTGCCCACTTTTCCTCTCGGAAAGAGTTGGTGAGGTAAGACTTACTAATTTCCTTGTTGAGCTAACTAAAAATGTATTTTTATTTATACGGCAGTCATCATAATATGAGTTTATTGTGGTGTTTTTTTAAACAGTTGTGTGGTGTGTTATTTTTAACAAGGCTTAATAGATGCTAAACGTTTCTTGAGAACTTCATTTGGTTTTTCATTAATAATAAGATTTACCTTCTGTAAACCTGTTCTAAATTACGCAACTGAAATGCAGAAAATTAATTCTGCGTTAAATGAAATTTAACGCAGAATTAAAATGAATGAAATAAACGTACATTTTATTAAAGAAAAATAAATTTATTTCACAATGGTATTTAGTAATAAGTTTTTCAGTATTTGATTGCGTTTAAATAGAAAAATAAAAGTATTTTTTAACGTATTCTATTTCAAAACTGTTTTATGAATCTATGAAAATCTTTTTATTATATATAAAAAAAAAAAAAAGCTGTATCTATATTTTGTGTTCATGTGAGTACTTCTTCCAACTATAGTGAAATGACAGTGTCACATTTCAAACGGTAGCATTTTCAGTGTCACTTATACAAACTTTCATTTATTTGTATTCATTTTTGTTTCACGTATTTTATTTGGTGGGCAGTTTACCATTTCATTTTTAAATATATTTTGCTTCATACTTAATGCCAGACATTAGCTCTATATTTCGCTTGGATGCTATTCCGAGCAAAATAATTTCACTAAACTCTGCTTTAGTGAAACTGTGTTCAAATTGGAAATACAAAATTTCTAGATTCTAGGATTGTAAGAAACTTTCTAAAATATATTTGTTTAAAAAAAAAAAAATTATAATAGAACTTCGATTTTGAGACGGGCCTCTTTTTTTTTTGGAAGGGGATATACTAATTTTTGCTTTGCAGATTCATTATTACAACCCACACATTCGGCAAACTTAATCCTTTTTAACTTAAATCCTGTTTTTTTTTTAATATTTTTAAACTTTTTATTTTTTATCATACTTTGATTTATTTTAAGTATTTTTAACTTTTCAGAGTACCGTTTTTTATTTTAAATTTTTTTAATTTTTAGAAACATTATTTTTCATTATTTACTAACATTTTAAGCAATCAATAATTAATTGCAACTTTATATATGAATTAAGATGAGAGGGTTAAGGGGTTTATCCCATAGTACTCTGTAATCGGTACGCCAGTTGCCAGAATTGAAAATAGCACTGATAATATGCCCTTTACGAATAGATTCGAATCTTTGAACATCGTTGTCTCCTGCTTCAAGGCAGAAATTTAATTTTTTTATTCGAGAAAAAAAAATTATTATTTTATACAATAAAATAATTATTTTATACAATATGAAATATTGAAATACAATTTGAATGAAATATAAATGAGCTACGTCTATTTCCTACACCTTTTATTATTCGTTAAAAATCGCAATTTGAAAACTTGCTATGGTATTAGTCTGTCTTACCAGTGGTCCAATGGTAAACAGCGTAGGTAATGTATATGAGGGTCCGGGTTCAAATACATTGACGGCGTCCACTGCTTTCAGAAAACAAGAGATTCAATTCCTTACTCGTGGCTCAGTCGCAACGTGAGTCGATGTGAGCATTAGAGCGGAGATTCAGTCCTCTATCGGCTTTTGTTGTAGACACTCTCTCAAAAAACAACGAGACACGATGGCACTTGTGATGTTCAGCCTCTTGCCTCGTGAGTCGAACTATCTGGTGGGAGTTTTCCGGGTTTTATCCCATGCGATACGCGAATGCGGGTAGTTCCCCTTTAAAAATCATCCCGAAAGGCACTGCCCTCCTTCTTCTGCAACTCGGAGCCAAGTCAGACTTCTACCTACGGGTGCTCCATCACAACAGAAGCTGCCCCCTTCTTCCATGAGAACACACGGGTTCATGGACTTGGTCTAGATGCTGTTGTCGACCAAGTGGGATAAGAAGCAACAAAAACTGAGGCTCAATAGCGTTGTGATCATGTAAGAAAACATCTCGCATCGACAGTTAAGCTGCCTGGTTAGAGTTTTACATGTTTTTTCCCCGTATAACACACAATTGCGGGTAGTTACTGACGGAAGACAATAATGTCTTCCCTTCGCTCTCCTTTGTTGTTCTGTTCCTGATATACATGATTAGAAGACAAAAAAGCAATAAAAAATTTTCAAATCTAATTTGATGAAGTCCTACGAAGGTTTACACTATTCATAAATGCAATCAGCATAGACATTGCGTTCAATTAATCATGTTTATCATGAATTTAACGGTCTCGTGATTAACTAGAATCGTTAAATAAACTATTTGCGTGCAAGAGTTTTAGAATTATTTAGATTAACTTATTTGGGCTTTTCGTTTTCCGTAAGATAAAAATAATCTCTTGACGTTTCAACCAGAGCAAATGTAAACAGAAGCATTTAATACTATCTTAATCAGAAAAAATCATTATTATAAAGATGAGATAAACATAAAATTTGAAAATTTGACAAATATGCCCCCCCCTGTGTTGTATCTAATCCTCAGTGTCTTGTTGTAGTGCGGGTGAGATGTTGTAGTGCGGGTTTCCTATGAGTAGTCTACTTACGGATGGAGGGAAAGGGAGCAGCTTCTGTTGTAGGATGGATCACCCGTAGGTAGAAGTCTGACGTGGCTCCGTGACGCTGAAAAAGGAGGGCAGTACCTCCCAGGAGGACTTTTTTAGGGGAACTACCCTACATTTGCGCATCGTATGCGAGAAAACTCCTACCAGGTAGTTTGACTCACGAGGCAAGATGCTTTGAACATCCCAAACGAAGATCAAAACAAAAACGTCATCGATTCTCCTCGTTTTTGAAACAGTTTCTACAACAAAGCCGTCAGCGAATTAAATCTCAGACCTAATACTCACCAACGGCGCTCGTTGCCATTGAACCACGAGTCGGGCGTAATTTCTTTTTCTCTGAAAACATTCTTATTTGATCAGTTCTATTGTTATTTACGAATACCTCCCACTCAGTTACCTCCCACTCGAATACCTCCCACCTGATATCAGTTACTTTTAAAACGGCAAATATGTAGGAGATTCAACGTTTTTCAGAATGCACCTTGAGAAGCTGCTTATATCGATCGCACCTATATTTTGCCACCCCAATTTACAACGAACACTTCCAGAAATGGCATCTTGGGTGTTCACATGATCCTCCATTAACTATGACCGCAATGGAGGGACTTTTACAACCCAGATTTTCGTATCCCTCAAGCCATATGCTTGGAAACATTAGGTTGCTTATCATGGTTTCGAACTGAGAGTTTTTCTCCCATTTCGAACTCCATTTCCAAAAACCACGTATCTGATCTCGACCTGATATCTGATTTAAATACAACTGGCTGATCAGATATGGGGCCCAGATATCTGATCTGTGATCCAGACCTGATATCTGGAACACATATCCGAACAGCCGGTTGTATTTAAATGTGCGCATATTTTCTATTTTTAATTATTTGAATAATTTTTAGTCTTATGTATAGGAGTTACTTAATTTTTATTAATAAATATTTTATAAAATTAAATATTTTGAATAGCTGAACTAAACAAAGTGCTGGGAGGGTTAAGTATATCGGGGGCGTCGGGTTTCCCTTATGCATGTATGTCTCAAATGGGGAGGACTTTTAAGAGCATTTGCGTAGTGTAAAGGAGACAACTGGAAAACACTCACCAGACAACCTGACAGTTAATGCAAGACCTTTAAAAATGCTGTCACAACCGCCATCGTGTTCTCTCTCTTCTGAAAGGATTCTGCAACAAACACAACCGATTTGAATCTGTGGCCTTCTGCGCTTAAGATACGTACTTTAAGACTGAACTTTTAAATTTTGTTTTTATTTAAGCATAAATAATTTTTCAAAATTATTTTTCAGTTAAAAACTCGTTAAAATAACTCTTTCATGCGTAATAAAAGAGCAGAAAAAATAATTAATGTGATTTGATAAGAGATGAAAATTTCCTAATATTTTTTTAAATAGTTAAGAAATGATTTAATCGACTTTCAATAATAGATACAGGAGAAAAAATAATGTCGCGGGATTTGTTAAACCAATAGTTCTCGAAATCGATTTGAGAGGTTGAAAGGTTAAGAATTAAACTTTCAACTTTTGATAAATCTGGCTGACTCATTTTTACAAGCACGGAGGAAATCATTAGTTAGTCATTATATATGAGCATATATAAAAGTAGGACAAAAAATGGATGCATAATATATTTGTATTTTATTTATAATTTCGAACTTGTACATTTTTATTTATATATATATATATATTTGGGGGGTTGTCATTTTTTGGCACATTTTGCACCACGGTAATTTTTTGCGCACTTTAGGCTAATTAGACCAGCACCTACAGTTTAGCATGGATTCCGAACCACTCACAAACGTCCATGCAATCACCGGGATTCGAACCTGAAGCCTGTGTTATCAACGGCCAGAGCACTAGTCAATTGACCATCTGGCCGGGTTTTTTTTTTTTATTTATAAAAGAAAAATATTATTATAAATTTGTATATATAAAAAAGCATATTTTTTGTATACTAAACTATTTTGTATATATATAAAAATCTATATATTATATACAAAATGCAAAACTTAAAAAAAATTTATTTTTTTACTTGTGATTTCTTTTCTTTCAATGACGCAACAGCTCTACGGTATGCCAAGGCTGCCTGCCTACTGGTAGATTTCGAAACAGGAGATGTTTTCTTTTTTTACGGCGTAGGGTTGTCAGCCCTACTCTCAATAGTCATATTAGATCGGAATCTACTGTTTAAAGTGGATTCCGAAGCACTACAAACATCTATGGCACTGCAGGGACTCGAACCCAAAAACCTACGGCACCGAGCGCTAGTCACTCGGCTATCCCTTATGATTTACAGTCAAAATATATACTAATGATCATAAAAAGAGATTTTATGATAATTATTGATTTCATGTGAATATTTTTAGGCATTGTGTTTTTTTTTATAATGGAAAAATTTAAATAAAAAATATTTTAAATCATAAGTACAGATAACACGAGATAAAAATTGTTACTAAGCACAATAAATTTGTTACATGACACGACTGAATTTTTTTTCCTAAGTGAAATAAAATAAATAAAATAATAAAAGAAAAAATAAAAGAAATAAAAAAAAAAAAAAAAATAGAATAAAAGTGAATATAATTAACCACTTCTTTTTAAGAGGTTTTCATCTTTTAAAAACAACATATCATAGAATATGTTATGTAGTTTATGTAGAATATGTTTATTAGACATAATATTTATTATGTATAATATGTTTATTTATTTTGAAGTATGGTAAATGAGCACATATCTGGCTCTCGATGCCACAGGTTTCGAATTCGACTCCCAGGATTGCCACAGTTGTTTGTAGTGGTTCGCAATCCACTTTAAACTGTAGGTTCAGGTCTAATATGATTGTAGAGCATCGGGTGTAGGTCTAACAACCCTACCCCGTAAAAAGAAAACAGCATCTCATGCTTTGGAAACTGCCAGTAGGCCTTGGATCACCATGGAAAGGAGTTAGTTACTTAGTTAAATAAGCTCATATAATTTAAAGCGTTATAATATTTACAAAGTGGTTTTGTTACGTAAAATTAAGTATTATCAGTGCTGATATGCAATATGGGTTTTTTTTTTCCCTCCCATTGTTGATAGTCGACAGATTCAAATATTTTTCAGTTAGAATAATTTTAATTTTTAAGAAATTAATTGTATGCATAATGTGTTAATTGTTTTGAAAAGATTAAAAATACATACATTTCTCATTTTATCTGCAAATTTAAAGCTATGGGGAGAGGATTGTCGAATAGAGCGGAATAGATCTGAATTTATTATTAAAATCTTCAAGGACGGAAGAAAGTCATTGTGAAGACAAACAATTCGTTTTCTTAAAGTTGAAGAGGTTAAGATAAATTTGTCCATTGCAATTGCTTCTGGCTAGGAGATTGTTTTTCAATGGATTCCCAGCCATTGCGTGCCTGGAAATGAAAAGACCGACCTCTTGGCAAAAATGACTGTAAGTTACTACTTTAACTCCTTTCAAATGATAAAAGGTGAAATATACTTGTTTCATCACCCATCCCAATGGACTTGCCCCGTGCAGTTTTTACAGCAAATTTCCGACTCTCGACAGGACCTGATTTTCTCAATAAACACTTGCACCGTATTGGTATAACTGATAATGATGTCTGTCCTCTGTGCTCGTTAGTTGAAGCATGGACTTTTTACGTTATTAAAATACTATACATGAAAATTCACGTTTTGAAAATATGCACTGCACTTGATTTTATGACTTTTAATTCTGACAACTTTACCGAGACTAAATTTTATTGAGCTGCTAGTGTTTTTATGGCGGATATAGCTACAGTTTGATGCAGAAAACACCTTGATATGCGAAAACCGAAGGAATTTCTTAACAAAATAAAAAATCATCGCATCGAACACACCAGCCAGTCGGAAACTGGATCTGATTTGGCTTGCATTCAAGAACGCGATACTTCAATATCTGGTGGAAATCTACTTTAAATGTGAGCCCAAATGAAATATTCCATACAAAAAGAACGATAGTTCAGATGAAAATGATTTCATTTATTTAATAATACGATTTAAATTCATCAGTCTGGAAGAACAGAACTTGAGGCGCCTGAAATTGTCTGTATAATGTCAGGTGAGCAAATAATTTCAGATTCATAATACAACCCTTTCATCAGTTCAATAAAATAACGACGTTGTGAATTTTCTATAAATTATCAAGCGAATTCAGAATTTCATTAGAAATGAAAATGATGACCAACATAACTTTGACTTGAATTTATTGAAAACAGAAAGTTGTAAGTAACCAATAATAGCAAATTATTCTTTAATTACTTTTTACAATTAATTTGTATTACATAGATTTATTTAATAAATTTTAAAATTTGCAATTTAATAAAATTTTTAATGTCCACAATATATGAATTGATAAAAATAAATAGGACAAAGGACATTTAAAACACAAACAGCAAAGTCCACATAAAAATTAATCGTTTCCTGCATAATCGAATTTATGTTGCTTTTTATTTGTGGATATAATATATTTCAGCGTAGGTCCAAGGTTTGCTCAGGTCCCTCGGTCCATCCATTTGCTCAGGTCTATTTTCAGGTAGGTCCATCCGCTCTACGGTTATTATTATTAATTTTTTTTTGCACACTTTTTGGCTAATTAGACTAGGACCTACAATTTAAAGTGGATACCGAACCACTCACAAACATCCATGCCACCGCTAGGATTCGAACCGGAAAAGCTTGTGGTACCAAAGGCCAAGGCGCTAGCTAATTGGCCATCCGCTGCTTATGGTAGTTCCAGTTTATTATTGTCATTATTTTACATACTCATAGATTAAAAAATCCTGATATATAAACTAAACAATGAGTTAAAATAATTTTCTTGGTTTAAATTTCTGAGCAATAAATATCTGTAATGTATCTGAATTGATGATTGGTTTGGTTTGTCGCTCTGCGGCCATTTTTTGCACACTTTTGATTAATTACACCGGGACCTACAGTTTAACATGGATTCCGAACCACTCGCAAACATCCATGCCACCCCAGGATTCGAACCGGAAAAGCCTGTGGTACCAAAGGCTAGAGCACCAGACAATTGGCCATACGACCTCTTATGGTAGTTTCAGTTTATTATTGTCATTATTTTACTCGAATGTAAAGAGATCCAAAAATCCTCAATTCTAAAGTAAACAATAATTTAAAATATTTTCTTCATTTAAATTTCTGAAGAAAAAATTCTGAAATGTATCAATTGATGATGATCAAAATCTTGCATTCTTTTTCAAGGTAAAAATAATAGTCATAATCATAATCGTAAGTGGAGGAAAGAAGAAAGAAAAGAAGACGAGCCAGTATGATTGGATCGTCCTCTTTCGTTAGTTGTTTCACTATCAGATGTCCCTCTGAGCAGGTAACCTAAATGAAAATAATTAAACTCATTACAGAATTGAACAGTATGAATCCTTAAACATCCTGAAGGCAGATGACGAATGCTCTGATTCTGGCATTTTGCTCTACAAAGCTTATCATCTCCTCTTTAAAATTGAGTTTAATGTTCCGTTTTAAGGTAGTAGAAACGAATAAAGAAATCAACAATGACAAATAAGAAAAAATACAATTAAAATATTGATAAAAATCAACAAGGGATAGTTATAAGTCTTATTGAATTGTGGATAAATCAATAAGTAATCAATAAAGGATAGTCTTCCTACAGAAGAAAGAAAAAATGTTCTTTACTTTGCACATCGTTTTATCGTTTGTTTTTAAACGCCATGATTGTATTATTCGTATTTTTAATTTCTTTTAATAATATTTCATTATTTAATAACAATAAAGAACAAAAAATGAGTGTAATAAAACATTTTATTCAAAATCCAAAACACCATGAAGAAAAATTGGTTCGATTTCTTTCGAAAATTTAAGTTTCAGTTCAAATAACATTTAGACAGTTCGTTTCCATCATCAGATTAAAAGTTATGTGTTCGTCCTGCTTCTTTGAAGAGAAAGTTATTTATTTGCAGATGTTCCATGAAATGAAAGTAGAATCCGCTTGGATAACTGAATGAACTTCAGGTAACTGGTTTGGGTCGAGAACCGAGAGCATAGCGTAACCTCCTGACATACATCGCTAGGTGTAAAAATTGGCATCAGAGTCTCTGCCGCATTTCTCCATCTATGTTGATATAGCAACAAGGCGGAGCTTATGTGACGAGCGAATTTGAACTTCAAGGGCTGTAAAAATTGATTCGCGATCTTTAAAATCTGTTCTTTTAGTTTCCTGCTAATTACTGTATCACTATTTGTTGTTGGTATGTGTTGCTAATGAAATTAAGCAGGTAAAGTATTGCTTTTTTGTTGGTTTAAATTTTTTTAACTATAATTTAGATTTCTGAACATATTGTTCCTGTGTACGATCAAATCTGTCAGTTTCACGTTGATTTAAAAAAAAAAAAAATAAAAATTTTATTCCTGTCTATTGTCTAAGAAAAATAAATAATGATAGTAAAGAATTGTAATTTTAATTGGCGAATGAGTGATTCATGGTTAAAAAGAGCGGTAAAAGGCGTTGATTTTTGTCAAGAATAAAAATATTTTTTTCACACCAATTTTTGTGATCTATATCAATTTATTAATAAATAAATTTTTGTAATACTATTACTAAAATCTATGTTTTGATTTATCAAGAATGAAATGACCAGATTCCAAGGGGATTCTTACGTATAAAGTGTTGACTTCAATTTTGACTTCTTTGTTATGTATCTGTTAACTTTATTATAAATAAGTTTTAATTCGATCAAGTTCTATAAAGATTTTGCTAAAAATGAAATTAATTCGCGTGTAAACGTCTGTACTCAAGTTTCTGCTTACTTTATGAAATTTTTCATAATTAATTCTGATTTCAAAGATGAAGATTATTTTTTAAAACATTTGATATCAAATATTAAAATTCAAAACAGCATTACTTCAGTATTGTAGTATTTGTTTGTTAGTAGGGATAAATGAGGGTCTAAGAAAGATAAAAATAATGTATGCTTTTTATATGTATAGATCTGTAATATTGAATTATGTTATAAATTGAAGCTGTAATTCACTATGCTATGCATTGATGCTGTGTCAATACATTGCAAATAATATTTTAAATGTCATTTAATTGGAGAATTAAATCTCAAATCAATAACTTTTTGATTGTGTTTATAATTACTCTGAAAAAGTAGGATAATACTTTGCTAAAAATAACAATGCATCTGATGAACACTTTCAATGTGTAAAATGTATATGATGGATACTTTCAATGTGTAAAAAGAAATAAATAAATTTAAAAAGAAATCAATACTAATTTTTACTGTTTCCTTGTTATCATTCTGTTAAGAAAAACTAAATTATTTCAATTTTTTTATCTATACATTTTCATTTACCATATGATGAAAAACAAAGGTTTTAAGAAATATTATTGTAAACTGTTTCAAAGTCAGATAGTAGCTTTATCATGACAAGTGATTTTAAAGCAACTGTTTTTTATGATAAAGCCAGCATTTATGTATAATTTGCACCCAAATCAGTTTAACAAAATATTACATATGGTTTTACAAAAAGTCTTTATATAAATTCAAAATGTAATATAAAGTGCCTTTTGTGATATTTGAGCTATAAATTATTTTCCAGTATGTTTTTTAAAGGTTATATGTACATTTAAATATTGATTACTATCTAAGGGAAAGATGACTCTTATATAAAAGAGATGTAAAGACAAAAATTTTGATCCAATTTAATTTCAATGCAACCTGTTTTTCATTGCCATATTTTGAAATAATTTCAGATTTTCTTTCAAGTAGCTGATGTCATGCTTTTCAATTGATCATTTGTTATCATGTAAAAAGAATTTTGTACATTTTTTTTCCTCTTTATGCAGGGATGAGGAAATATTTTTAAGACAGAAACTTCTAATGCTGAAGTTGTGGTTTATTTCAAGGACAAGAAGAACTGGTTTCAGTATAGAACCAATGCTTTGCTCAAAATTAAAGCATGCTTCTTATGTGTGTGTTTGTCCTCTATTAGCTAGATATGTTAACTCATAAAAAATATAGTAAGTATTAAAATTTATTTGCTTAGTTAAATTCATTTATCATTTATAAACCCTATTTTATATATTTATGTATATAACTTTATTTTAAATTTTACAAAATTTTATAATTTTTCTCCATGAAGTTTTTTCATTATTTAATGTTATAAAATATTTAGAGATTTAACAAAAAATTTATTTCTCTATCTATCTCTATCTTCATACATACATATATATATATATATGAGCATTTTCAAAACAATTGGAAAACTATTTTATCAGATATTTATGTGGTTATTCTTATTTGATAATGAACTTTCTTTTTACAGTATACATTTAATAAACTTACAGTTGTTGATCTTAGTTATCAGTATCTTTAAAAATTTTAATATCTTTTAATACTAATGAATTGCTAATTGCTCTGGTTAATGTTTAATTTGTTTGTATTTTATTTCACAATTCTTCAATTTTTTTTTTAATCAATCATTTTTGTCATCACTGTATTGCTTTTAAATAATTTATTTATTTTCAGTTACTGTTTTATCAATTGGTGCCTTAGCAGTGGTTCTAGGAGTTATATTCTTTCTCTGCTTTCCTCTGATATTTAATGCTTTACTGAAAGAGGTAAGAAGTCTTTAATATTGTTAAAAAAGTAATTAAAAATTACTTTAACAATAAATATTCTATCTTATAAAATACATGTATCTTATTAATTTTGTGTTATAAAATATGTTTAAAGTGAGAAAGTAATAAAGTACATTTCATTTTTAATTATTTGTGAATTTTATAATAAATGTGTATGATTTTTTTTTTTCAATAATGAATGTATTTCTCATTATTTTTTTTTTTTAATTATACAAAAAGTTATAATTTTTACTGTAAAGTTTATGATTTTGTTTTAATATTCTTCTTACAGAAAATAGCACTTCGTAATGGAACCATTGGATATAAAGTATGGCAGGATATTCCTCTTCCTATATACCAACGACTTTATTTTTTCAATATTACCAATGCAGATAATTTTATGAGGAAAAGAGAAAAACCAAATCTTGTAGAAGTTGGACCTTATACATTTAAGTAGGAAGTATTTTAATTATTTGTTTTGTAATTAAAAAGATGAATGCTTGTAAAAGTAGCGGATATTGATAAGTTGTTAAAAATTTAAAAGAGAAAATAATAATTTTACTTACCTATTTATTGAAATAACAGAAAAATAAAAATGTTTCCTAATTTACCTTAAGATTTTTTTTTTTTTTTTAAATTTTACTTTATATTTTTATTTGTTGATGTATATTTAATATTATTTTATTAATATTTATTATTTTTTGTTATTAATTATATTACTAATTTCAGGCATCAGTGATAATAAAAACCCATTTAAATAAGTTATTTTTGTTTATTCTTCTGTACTGATCTTTGTATAAACCTGTTCCTTTTTATAATGGTTTCTTTAAACTTACAGAAAACTATCTAATATTTGAGCTTCATTATTTGTATTTCTTACTGTATTAAAGTAGTATTATTATTAATTCAAAGAGTACTTTTAAAAAATTGGTATGATATCTTCATATTAAATGTAATAAATTAATGCTAATTAAATGAAAAAAAATTATATAGCTTACATGAATAAGTTACATATTAAAAAAATAATAGTTTTATCATATTTATGTGCTTTATTTCAATTTCATTAATATGAAACATTTTTTAGATCTCGATGGGTTAAAGAAGATATTATATTTCATCCAAATGGCACAGTATCTTTCAAGGAAGTTAGAACATTTGTCTTCCTTCGCAATGAATCTGTAGGTAGCCAGGATGACCAAATTGTTACTCTAAATGCACCATTGTTGGTGAGTCATTTTTTCATTTATGGAGGCTTTTTTCCTCCTTATTTATTTTTTATAAATATTATTAGTCAGTTATGTATTTCTTTTCAATTTGGAATTTAAAAATTGTTAAAATCTGAGAAATTTTCAAATTTTATTACATTCTCAAATAAATTTGTATTTAAAATTTTTCTGTATGATTTGAGAAGTTTCATGTGGAAGTATCATTTTTGTGTGTGAAATTGAATGTGAGAAAAATAAAACTTTTAAGAATGAATACTGATTTCATTCATAACAACAAACTATTTTTTTTTAATAATACAATTAGAAAAGCTTTTATAAGCCAATTTTTGAATTTTTGTAAAAAAAAAAAAAAAAAAAAAAAAAAAAAAATAATAATAATAATAATAATAATAATTTAATGAACTAATCAAGTTGCCTCAAAAAAAAAAAAAAATTTTTTTTTTTTAATTTTCTATTTTAAAAGATTTGAAGGAAAGATCTAAGGAATAGATGCATTTAATACAAGTTTAATTAGCATTAGTTTTTACTTTTACATTCTGAAAAATCTAAATATTCATTAGCATGCCTTATTTTTTAAAAATGGTGAACGTTCATCCTTTTAAGAGACAAAAAAAAAAAAAAAAAAAAAAAAAAGAATGCGATTCAAGTTTTACATTTAAATTCATTTTCTTAATTAGTTTAAAATAATTTCAATTAACATGTTATGGGATTTTTAAAAATGTATTTGCTATATTGAAACCTCAAAGTTTTAACTTATATTGAGACAAATTTTTAAAATTTAAATAAGTTAATTTTTTTTATAAATTTCTATACATCACTAAATTTGTATAAGTCAAGTAGGATTAAAAAAATATATCATTAAAATATTTTGTAATAATTCATTGAACATTTTTTTTTATTGTTTATTTACAATATAAATTATTTATTTGCTCATTTTTGTTCATTCATTTCTAGTTAGCAGCCAATTTCCTTAAATCTTATGATCTACCCATTCGACTTGCTGCTTCCCTTGCCTTTGGAATTGCAGGTGAAAGATTAATTGTTAAGAAATCAATCAAACAGCTGGCTTTTGATGGATATAAAGATATTATAATATTACTTTCACCAATACTCAAGAAAGACATACCATTTAAAAATGGTTTATTTGCGTGGTTGTATGGGGTATGCATTGAAATTTTATTTGGCACTATTCTTACATTTATTTTCATATTATATAATGCCATCATTTGTATTGAAATAAATTTTGGCTTAATCTCTTTTTTTTTTCTTCCCTTTCTGTTTATAAATCTGATTTTTTACATAAGGATGTTCCATACACCATTGCAAAATGTTTCAAAACATGTTTATTTTCTATTTTCAGATGTTATTATTTTATAAATGTACATATTACAATTTTAACTTTATTTAATTAATTTTGAATATGTACTATATGCTCAAATTATTAGGTACTCTTGTTTGTTGTTTCTATGAAAAATGTTAAAATTTTTCTTTCTAAAGTTTATTAAATTACTGAATAAGAAATTTACATTTAAATTTTAAGCTAACTCTTTTGACCTTGTCAAAAACAATTCAATGTTTGAAAAAATAATAATAACATTGTTAGAAAGTATTAACTTTGAATAGAATCAAAGTCAAATCAAGTATCACTCAAAGTATTAACATTGAATAGAAAATTGAATGAGAAGTTTGGGGTGATCAGCCATATTTTTTTTTTTTAGCTTGGTAACCTGATAATGACAGTGAATGTAGAATAATACAATGCAATGATACTTTTTTTTTTTTTGGTTTATAGGGGGAAATGTTTTTTAGTACAGTGGGGCTGGAAACCTGACTGTATTTATCGTGTTTTTTCATTTTAAAAACTAAGAACTCATTTTTATTAATGCAATAACTTTTGCAGTTTACATATTACACCAAACCTGACTAATTTTTGGGAGAGTTTGTAGTGTCACATGGAGTTCTGTTGAGAATAGGGAGATATAATCATCTCACTTGCTAAGAAACGATAGAATGCTACGTATCAGACTTTAGCAACAATTTTTTTTTTTTTTGTCCTAATAATGTCCTACAATAAATTGGAGAGCTAAAACAGGAATAAAAGTGACTGTGTTACTTCATTTAAAAACATTCAGGTTTTTCTGTTCCACCTTGTATAAGAGTATTTTAGAAAAATAAAAATATCTTACACAGAAGTATTATTTTGAAAGTTTAAAAATTACTACTTGAATATTAATAATATTATATAGAAGTTAATAGTAAAACTAATATTTAAAAAGTGCAAATATACTTTTTTATCATACTTAAAAATTACGAAAGATCTAAATTTCTGTCAATGTTGCTACACATAAAATGACAGCCATTATGACATCCCTTGTAATGAGAAAGCTGACTTGCTGGCTTAATATGGTGGTAGTCTTCCACAGCCTAGTTTTCATATATCCTACAGCCAGGCAGTTTCCACTATTATGGATTTGACGGGGAGGCATGCAAGCAAATCTCAGGTAAACGTTGCCAGGGGTCTGAGAAAGCCTGCTTAACAATCCGATCCCAATGACCTACCTCCCCAGGCAAATTTTTGCTGCCAATTTTAGAATTATCAGTGGACATGATTACCTCAAGAATATCACCGAATTATTTTTGAAACTTTACCTATCTACAACTTTATTTCAAAGGCCAGTTTGTATTGGGTTGCCCGCAGGGAAATGGTCAATATGACCCAGTCCTTGATGTAAATAAAAAAACATAAAATGTATGAAATGTTACCCATGATTGCAAAGGGGCTGGGAATTGTTCTTTAAAATTGTGCAATAATTTTTATAAGTTATGTTCTCTATTCCTTTTTGTTTTTATTTCTTGTTATAAGAAGAAAGATTTTTTTGTTCTTAATAAAATGTTAATTTATTTAATAATTTGTTTCCAGGTGTACTTGTTCTATTGTTATATTAATAAATTCATTTTTTTCATTGTATTAAAGAAAATACTATGATATTATATTTCTTATACTGAGCATCTTATCTTTTTCTATATTTGTCAGAAATAGACAAATATTTCATTCTTAATTTCAAATTTTAATATATATGTATGTTTTTCTTACATTTGCCTTGTTTTTAAGTGCCTAAGAATGTTTATAAATTATGATTTAAAAAATTTTATGCATCTATCTGGTAATATAGCTTTATGCATATATTTTTTTCCTTTTAAAGAAAAATGACACTAATGATGGAATCTATACTGTCTTCACTGGAGAAGATACTTTGGATAGTCTAAATGTTATTAATATGTGGAATGGAAAAGAGTGAGTAATTATCTTTTATGAAGTCTATAAAAAAAAAAAATACAATACAAAAGAAATACAATCAGGCAATTGCAAAACATTCACAAATATGTATCATAATGTTAAATCATTTTAAGTCATAGAGTTAATTATTAGTTTTTTTTTTTTATAATTTTTTTGTCTTTTTGTTGTAGTTTTTTTTTTTTTTTTTTTTTTTTTTCTAATTCAGCTGGAAATACAAAGACATTTATCTTTATGCCATAAACAAGGGCTGCATCACTGTTACTTATTTAGCACTACTCAGGGATGTTCAGGCTTCACATGTATTTAAAAATTACAAAAGATACAAGTAACACTACCCTAGAAGCGCTCTACAGTCATATTAGGCTAGGAGCTATGGTTTAAAGTGGATTTCGAAACCACTATAAACATCCATGTAACCGCAGGGACTTGAATTCGAAATCTGTGGTACCGAGCACCAGGACACTAGCCACTCGACCGTCAGGCACCTTATTATGCCATAAGCAAAGGTTGCACCGCTGTTACTCATTTAGCACTACCCAGGGGGCACATGTAGCTTGAAGATATGCTACAGACGTGAGTACAGACTTTGCTACACTCTACAGTTATATTAGACTGGGACCTATGGTTTAAAATGGATTCCAAAGCACTACAAACATCTGTGGCACTGCCGGGACTCAAACCCGAAAATTGTGGTACAGAGTGCTAGTCGCCGACCATCAGGCAGTAGTATTTTTATAGTATTTTCATTCATTCTTTTCCACTTACATTTTTTTTTTTCTTCCAAACCTTCCCGATTATTATTTATCATTTAATCTTCACTTTATAATACTATTTATTAAATGTTCCTAAACTTATTAAGTGTATGTATTTAAAGAGTAATGTAATATGATTTTTTCTAATTAAATTTATATAACTTTTTTAGCTCTTTAGATTTCTGGAGTGGGAAAACTTGCAACGCGTTTAATGGATCTAGTGAGTTATTTTTATTTTTATTTATTTTTTTACTATATTGTTTTAAACTGTAGTTTTTATTTTAAACGATATTATATTTAACATTTATGACATTTGTTGCTTAATTCTAAAATTTCTATAATTACCAAAGAATTTTGTATTTCATGACTAATTGTAAAATAGTTATATCTTTTGATTTTTTTATTGTTATTTTAATAATTATGATCTATCCATAATATAATATTTAAATGTTATATGAAAACATTATCAAAAATAATCTAAAAGTAAAGGATAAATTTAAAATTATATATATTCTAATAATTCTATTTTATAAAAAAAATGGATTATGTGTCTGAAATTTTTTTGTTTTTATATTTATTCAATTTATTAACTTGCAGATGCTGAAATTGGACCACCCCTTAAATCCTATCAAAATACATATACCTTTTTTCAATCCATTTTTTGCAGGTATATTGGATTTTATTATATTTTGAAAAAGAACTGTTTATTTGTTTCTAATTTCTGGCAAATAAATAACAGTTAAAATTTGTACTTTATCTTACTGTAGATCATTGACACTGCATTATACTGAAGATATTGAACACTTAGGAGTTACTTCTAAAAGATTCATGGCTACAGAAATGACTCTGGCCAATGGTACAAAGAATCCTGTCAATAGTTGCTTTGATACAAAAATGAAGCTACCTTCTGGTGTTCAAGATATTAGTAGTTGTCAATATGGTGAGCATCTTTATTTGCCATACCTTTTTATTAAAAAACTGCAATATTTAAAGTAAGTTATTGGAAATGGTCAGAAATTCCACCATTGAAAGAATAGATAATGTAAAAATATTAACTTGTATATATTTTTAAAAATTTAAATTTCTTTTTTAGCAAACAAATATCTAATTAAAATGCTATAATTAAATTTCCAAAGTTTTACTATAGTAACAGTGTATTTGTAGTCCAACAATGAATCATGTGGAATAATTATCCAACCATAAATCATGTGGAATAATTATCCAACCATAAATCATGTGGAATAGTTATCCAACCATAAATCATGTGGAATAGTTATCCAACCATAAATCATGTGGAATAGTTATTCAACCATGAATCATGTGGAATAGTTATTCAACCATGAATCATGTGGAATAGTTATTCAACCATGAATCATGTGGAATAGTTATTCAACCATGAATCATGTGGAATAGAAACTCAATCATGTGGAATAGTTATTCAACCATGAATCATGTGGAATAGTTAACATCTAGTTTAACAACAGAAACAGAAGAATTTTTACTTGTTACAGATGTGGCTCAAATCTGCTTTGAAAGAAAAAAAAAGTATGAATATGTGGAATTTTTTTCATTTAGTCTTTCTTTTAATATTGTGTCATCTAAAATTTTAATTATATTAAAAATTTTTTTTATTACAATTAAAATCCCTACTAAATGATACTTCCTCCCCCATGACATTTTGAATCTTTACGACTTGCCCACATGCCGGTTTTTCATGCTATCAGTTCTTAAAAAGAGTTCCATTTTTAAGTGAAATGCCATAAAATTATACATTTTTTATTATTTTTTTTTTTAAAAGTTTACTTAAATGATTTCTTCTTTTAAAGAAAATTTCGCATTCTTGTAAGATTTTAAGAGTTGTTTTTTAAATTGTCAATGTGTGAATTTTAGTTTTATTTTATTATATCATTTTATTTATAGTTTTATTTTATTTTTCTCCAGTTATTCAACAAAATTATGATTCATTCCCTTCCCAAGTTATTTGCATTCAAATTCGTTGTTTATTCATATGCTAAATAAAAATTATTAATTAATAAAGTAATTAAAAACTGATATTTATCATAAAAATTGTTTGTTTATATTGTATTAGGAATTTAAGGCCTTTTCAACCCATTCAAAATAGAGATATGGTAATAGAAATTTTATGATAGCTGATTCATTTGTGTTGTCTCATGTTACATAAAAGGAGGGAAAAAAATCCTATAAAACTTGAGTAGCCAGATTAATGTAAAAATATTGGTAGCAGTACATACCATATTAGCATTTTTAAGTAGTTTTATGTTATGTTGGATCAATTTTCAAATATGTCTTCAATCGCAATGTTAAAATTATAATTTGACATTACTGTATTTTAAAAATAGCATATTGAAGGGAAAATTTTTTTGATGTAACAGTAAAATTTTATTGGGTTAAATTTACTGTGAATCAAAAAATTTTTTTTTCTTTCTAGAATACTAATTCATTTTGTTGATTAATTATGCTTAAATAAAAACAAAATCTTACTGTATTTGTATCTTGGTGATTTTTCTTAAAAGCATTAATTGCATTATTTTTAATTTTGCTTGAAAAATAAGGATTTTAGACTTGTCTAGGGTTGTATTATAATGCTTTTCTTGAGAATAATTTTGTTATGAGAGTTTAGATGGCATTTTACACTCTACTATTAATCAATATCCACATACCATTGGGTGGAGCAGTTTTCTTAAGTTGATTATTAAAACTAAAAGAATCTTATTGAATTAAAAAATATTTAGGCTAAATATCTTTTATTTTAATCATTTCTATCGGAAGCTATAATATTTTATTTAATTATGCATATGTATAGATTTTCCATTAACAAGCATTTTTTTCTTTATTTTTTTTTTTAGATGCTCCAGTCGTTCTCTCCTTCCCTCACTTTTATTTAGCTGATCCAATCTATGTAAAAGGTGTTAATGGATTGCATCCAAATTCATCTCGCCATGATTTCCACATTGATGTTGAACCAGTAAGTGAAATATTAAACATTTTTTTTAAGGATATCGAAAAATTATTGCTTGAATATAATCGAGAAATTGTTCTGTCTAATCCAGGGGTGGCTGACCCGAATGATAAAGGCCACTTTGGAAATGCATCATAAAATCATATATCCCCATATTAGATTTAGACCCACTTTAAACATTTTTTGAGTAAAAACTTTTTGAAACATAATGAGTTATTATTATTGTGTTTACTATTATTCTTACATATAAACATAGATAATATAATAATAATGATACTAAATCCATATTGTAAAGAAATATGTAACACTAAAAGAAAACATAAATGAAATAAAATAATTAAAAAATATTTATTTTATTAGTGCGATATTTGATCCTCCACTCTTTCACTTAGCTTTTTGCAAATCGATGTGCGCATATCATGAGTTCGCAGAATATATTTTAATCATTCTGAGAACTCATAAAAACAGGCAATATCTGTCATATATTCGCAATAATATTATTTCAAAATCAAAATGAATTTTTCTCATAATTTCGACATTTAATTCAATATATGGATTCACACATAATGTATTTTTTAATACATTTGTTTCTCACTACTTTAACCATTATAAAATAAATATATTTTGTAAAAGTTTGATAAATCTCACAGGCCAGAAAAATGTTCAAGGTGGGCCTCTGGTTGACCATCCCTGGTCTAATCTCTTAAATTCAGAATCAAAAGTCCAGATAAGTCTGTGTTACATATAAATGATAAAGAATCCATTAAAATTTATTAATTATCAATATGAGCATCAAATTCTTTAAATTTTCTTAAATATTTTTTTTTAATTTAAGCTATTTTATAAAAGGTTAATTATATTGCTGCAATATTAGAAAAATGATAAATAACTACATAAGCATTATTTTTTTCCCTTTTTTTATAAAAAGACAAGTTATTTATTTAAATTAATAAAATACTTACAAAATATTTTACAAATCTAATAGTGTCTGGGAATGAAATTTTTTGGCTCATAAAATGTAATTTTATTAACCCATGAAAGAATTTACTGAGGATATTTTAATTTTGAAATTTTATATACCATATACACATAAAAAGACTGCCAAAATAATGCACATTGTACATTAAAAGTGATTATGAGCTATTTAGGATGCTGTAGTATGTTGTAATATAATCTTTTTTTTTTTTTTTAACAAATATTATGCTTAAATTTTTTTTTTTCAATATTAAATATATTTTCAGTTCATTCTCCTTTATACTTATACTTATTGTTATGAATATTTTAAAGCTAAGCAATGTGATATTTTTGCCATTTTGTAAATATTTAATCAGAATAATTGAATTTTTATTTAAAATTTTTGAAAATTAATTTTTTTTTATTTTTATCAAAGGTCATATATTTTCAAATCTATATAAATGATTATTTTATCTAATTCATTTAGAATTGATTTGTGGGAAATTAAAATAGATTTTATATTACCCTGAAAATAATTTTTATTTATTTTTTATCACTCAGTTTCTATGTTTTGAAAAGTCTTCGGGAAAAATTCTTAATTTGTGTGTTTAATATATATTTTTATAAATATATAATATGATTTATTTTATTCCTATCTTATCAAAACGTTCACAGTTTTATATTCCATCTGTTATATCTTCTTTCTTTGAAACAAATGCTTATTTTTGAACTTGAAGCTTTGATTTTTGGTTCTTTCTCCTATTAGAAAACATGACTGATTTCACTTTTATTTATTTTTTGGCTGATTCCTTAATATGTAACTTTGCAGTTATGGCTAGTTTAGAATTAAGAAATTTGCAATTAAAAAAATTTTTTTTTTATATTTTACATATATTTGTCCTGCATAAATTATGCTCAGAAAAAGTTAAATATAGAAAAGTTAAAATTGTTATTTGTATCGATAATTATTGGAATATGTTCAATATAATATTTAATTTTTTATTCATGTGATTATACTGTGACTTTTTTTTTTCCCTGAAAGAATTTAGAAAAATAAATTAAAATTAAAATTTATTTTAAGTATTTTATAATTTTTTTTTATTTATATTTATTTTTACTAGTTGGATATTATTATTTTCTATCACTAGCAGTTATTTATTAATTACATAATTTGTCTGTGAGTACATTAAAAGGCAATTTCAGTACTTCCAGATATCTATATGCCCATTATTCACAAATTGTCATGTTTTTATAAATAGGAATTATTTTAAGCAATTATTAAAAAAATATTGTTTGTGAATAAATTTTTGTTTTATATTTAGAATACCGGGTTTAGTATTGATGCTGCAGTCAGATTCCAAGTCAACTTATATGTTCAAAGGATATATGGGATATCGTAAGTTTCTTTTAATATATTATTATGAAAATGCTATAAAACAGTATGTTTTAACTAAATGTTAACTTAAATGATTCATTTAAAAATTATAAATTTTAATTTTATAATTCATTATAAATTTTGAATCTTTTAAAAATTCATATTGTAAAACATTTGGGTAATGAAGAGCATGATGCATATATAAGTTATTTTATAGCATTTCAATGTAAATAAATGATTTAATTTGATGAATTTTATTATTAAAACTAAAATTTATAATTTTTGTTTAATTTTATTTTTATAATAATATCACTTATGTAATCAAAATAATTTATCTATTTCTATTTCTATGATGCTATTA
Organism: Caerostris extrusa; assembly: GCA_021605095.1. NCBI lineage: Eukaryota > Metazoa > Arthropoda > Arachnida > Araneae > Araneidae > Caerostris > Caerostris extrusa. The sequence continues at coordinate 8,841 of BPLR01019623.1, read as the reverse complement.
ATTTTCTTATAATTATTTATTAGTTATGCAATTTTGAATGTGCATTTATAATTTATTTATTGATGTAAAAACCATTCACAGACCCAAACAAACTTTTTTTTTAGTCAACTCTCAAATGTTCCAACTGTCATGTTTCCTATATTTTGGGCTGATCTGGTAAGAATATTTGAATTTTGTTGTTATGTGCATAAAAATTAGTTATTAACATTTTTATAACTAAAAATTACTTTTGTGCTTTATTAAATATATCTCTAAATAATTTATTTAATTCATACTTGTAGTAAAAGATTACTTAAAGGTGTTTTTTTTTTAATTTGATAAAAGACATTTTTTTATGTGTTATTTAAATACCTGCCTAAAAATGTTTCGTATTTGGTGTAATCTAAAGTTTCCATAATGTATAAAGGCAAAACTCTTCACTTATATATTAATAATGAAAAAATAATTATTTTTTTTTTTTTTTACTAATTAACTATTTGACGTAAAAAAGTAATAATAAATATATATAAACCGTGTTTTAGAAATTTTTTATATATTAATGAAATATGGAAAATTTATTGTCTAGTATAATGCTAGTTGTAATGAAAAATCTTGTTTACTGGGTTGAGAATTTTTGAAAATTGAATATTCCTACATATTTTTTTACATATATTATATTCATTTATAAAAAAGGGCTTTTAATTTTTTTTTATAATTTTTATTATATTATAACTACCCTAACTGTTAATTATTCTGTATTTAAAATTATACTTACTTATATAATTATGTTGAAAGGACCAATTTAATAAAATTGGCCTATTTATTCTAAATTGCATATTAGGTTTCCTTTTTTTTGTGTGATTTTTTACCCTTTTAACTTTCCATGGAATGCAATCAGTTGTGGATATAGTGAAATGATATAATTAGAGAGCTTGACAAAACTGCCTGGCAAAAGACTAAGTGAATGAGTAGAAGGGAAAAAAACCCTTTTTAAGAAATTAGGATAAATGTAACTGGTCTTTATTCTTTCTTATGAAGTAATATAACCATTGCTTATTTTTTCCAGTCGTTTTCACTGACAGATGAATTAGCAGATGTGTTCAAATCCAAAGTCTACTTACCTAAAAATGCTGCACTTGGATGTATGTTTGGATTGATGGGTTTAGGGGCTCTAATCTGCATTGTAACAGTAGTATATACATGTTGGATAAAAAAAGAGGACAAAAAAGGTAATCACATAATGTTCAGTTTTTGCTTCTAACTAATGCTTAATAAGCTTTCAAAAAAAAAAAAAAAAGTTGCTTTATTTACATTTTGCAGCTGGCATTTAAAGTGCAAAAGTAAGGGGTATTCTAAAGTGCTTGTTTTAGTAGCTAGAAAACAAATAATATGATTTTCTTCAGATATCCCCGCCTCCTGTAGCCAAGCAATGAGTGTTCTCGAAAAAGGATGGTTGGTTGTTGGATCGAAGGCCTCATAGGGTATGTGAGTTATGTGTGGATTGTTTTAAAACTGAACCTCCTTGTGCTAACTGACTGTGGCTGCTGCTGCACTGATTTTCTAGACATATTCATCTTTCTGTTGTTTTTTTTTCTAATTAATGAACAAGCTACCTTGGCACTTTTCTTTGCACAGTATGAAAAAAATTTTTTTTTTTTATTATTATTATACACCAGCACTGTTCACTTTTACGATTTAGAAAAAAAAAGATTTTTTCAAATTTAAAAATAAAATTTTAAACATATATCTTTTCATGTAGAAATTTTTATCCATTGTACAATTTTTGTCATACTGTGTATTAATTTAGAGCGTATTGTAAGGATTATGTTATTTATGCAAAATTTGTAAATGAATAATAAAATACAAGCCCATTTCCAATACACAAATCGTGAAGAGCTTGTAATAGCTCCGATAAATAATTGGAAGTTTAATGACTCATTTAGGTATAATAGGTTTTTGACTTTGTCGTGTTTTTTTTTAATTTTTCTTCATAGTTGTACTGAATGTGAGGCAATTTCAGCGATGTGAAGAAAAATGAATTTAGGAGCTTCTTATTCTATGTAAACCTTGCAAATATTTTATTTGCTAAAAGATGCAAAAAGGCAGTTTTTGAGTAAAAATGTGAGAAAAAGTCAAACTTATGAATATTTAAACATCAATATAAAAAAATGAATAGTGAACAGCTTCATAGCAGTTTATTTTTGTCAAGTTTTGGAGATTTTTTTTTAATTTTATTTATTAAGTGTTAAATTAATACTGATGAATTAAAGCATCCATGCTGAAAAATGATAAGGTTTTTAGATATGATATATTGACAGATGTACATGTAATAGTAAGTAAAGGATCAATATTTATGCAGTAGTTTGATGCCTGCTGTTTTGTTACTGGATAATATTTCTCACAGTAAGTTTAAATATCTAATGCAGTTTTATACCAAGAACCAATATCTTTCTACTTCAAACAAGAAAATGATTGTTTTGTTTAATACATGGAAATAATTCACAACTTTTATTTAAATGATTGAGCTATCTTTTATGTTTAATTGGATAATAATTTAGTTATGAATATCCAATGATTATTATTATTATTATTTTTTTTTTTTTTGTAATTGAGCTGTAATGCATTATGATTTTGTATATATACCTTTAAATATGTACTCTGAACGTTGAAAAATATGATGATGTATGTCTGGCAATATCATCCTCTTTTTTTTTTTCTTGCAAATAAAGGTGTTGGGAAGTGGACTTTCTTATTTGTAACATTCTCTTGGTATATTTATGGCTTGCTTATGAACATTATGGTTTTGGGTTATTTTATTTGCATTCTGTAATAATCTTTTGGTAGATTTTGATTTATTTGCAAAGTTATTTTCATTTTTGTTCTCAGATACCCTGATTGTTTCATATGTATGTGGTGATGGTTAAAAAAGCATGAAACAATGCTATTGAAATGAATTGTTAATTGTAGTTTTTTAATTGATTATATTCATTTATTTTATGAATCATTACTATAATATTATTGGGTAAAATTTTTATTATTATTTTGTTAACCATTACATTGATTTGTAAAAATATCTTCCAGAGTCAACATTTGTATTGAGAGAAAATCAAATTTATTGAAGCTGTCATTAAAAAAATTTTTTAATATTATGCTTTAAATTGCATTGATGTTCAAATGTAGTTTTTAGATTGATCTGACCTAGCAAATTAATTATTCAATACATTTATTTGCACCAAAAACTAAAGATTTGAAATTTATACTATTTTTCTAATAACAATTTGAGTTGGTTTTGATTTTCAATTTGTTCACTTTTTAGTCAAACATAATCAAAGGGTTTTTTCCTTTGCAATTTTATAAATTTTTATTTTTAACACTTTCATAGAGTATATAGTGTTTTTCATTAATAATATCAAAAATTTTATAATACACGTATTTCTTAAAACATTTTATTTTTTATTTCTACCATATGTATACTAAAAATCTTAAAAGAAATTAATCACAGCGTAAAAAAAAATGATTGAAAAACATAAAATGTATTTAATTTTAAAATTTACACTCACTATACATTTTAAAATATAATAGTTTTAAAATTTAAATGTTCTTGTATGTAAGAATACAATTATTTAGCAATTTCTAAACTATAATAAATGTGTATTTGATAAATGATTTTCTCATTATAGGTTCTAATGCTGTCTAATCCAAATGAACGTACTCCACTATTGAACTAAATTTCAAGATTATGAATGAGTATTACTAGTATGACTTGAATCAAAAATGATTTACCCTTGTTCTTCCATGATCTGATATTGAATCATTATGTAAAATTCATAGCTTTTTATTTTTTTTTACAATGTTTGAAATCATGTTAATAAAATGTACAGTGTCATTTTTTTATCTATTTTGTTTTGCTTTGTTTTGTAGTTACATTACTTAATTTATTTTTATTAGTGAAAATCTCTTATTTGTAAGTCACCTCTAAATTAAAGATAAAAACTTAAAATTCATTAACAGATTTTGATTAATTAGATTAGAACTGATTTTCTTTAAAATCTTGTTGAAATAGAACTTCACTGAAAAATGGAAATTATTCAAATGTTAAAAACATTGTCATGTAAGGCATGTTGTCGCTTTTATCAGACTATATTGGTTTATAGTCTATCAACATAAATTATTACCTCTTTTATTTCAAAACAGTTTTCTCATTTGTATGAGATGCTTAATTTTTAAATATTTTTGTATTAATGGTGTCTTTTCAAACTCTTAACATGTTAATTTAGAATAATATAAAATCAATATTTTTATTTTGCCTAATTCCTGCACAACGTTTTTTATTTTATATTTATACATTTAGAAAAGTGTGTTGAAATATTTAATTATAGAGAATATAATAAAAATGCAGAAGTAAATTGAAATTAACATGCATCCCAAGAGTTGAATATGAATCACTATATGTATTGTTTGCTAAAAAGAATTCTAAAATTATCTGTAAGAACAGATTTTTTATCTGGTTTTTCTCAGTGCTTTGATTTAAAATTCAAAGTACAGTAATCTCTAACCGGCATTTGATAGTTCTTGCACATTTTATGATTTCGGCACCGATCAAGCCTTCTCTGTCATATATATTTTGTGTTATTCAAGTGTTTGTTGAACAGATTGTGATATATTGCTATTGTCATATGTTGTGGATCCTTACATCATCTACGTGGGTTCAGAATATGCATAAATACATGTTTTAATCGTTTAAATTTTATCTAGATTGCCTTATCTTTTGATATCCCCCCTTAAAATATATATTGACACTTGATAATCGTGGGCTTGGCCTGATCCTGATTGTGCATGATTAAAGAGATTACTGTAATAATTCATTAAACCTCTATTGAGCAAGATATATAACTCACTAAAAGTCGTTAGCTTCAAATCAATTAATTGAAAAAAATTTCAATGTATATTTTAATATTTGATTATTTTTGCTAAATTTTACTGGCATAACAACTACAAAAGTTGATGATATATCATGATTTTAAAAATCCTATCATACAAAATTGCCCTTTGAATGATAATTTTTAAATGCATATTTTTTTTCAACAAAGAAATAAATGGATAAACAGTATATACTTGTTCAATCATTAATTATACCATCCAATATATCTCAAGAATTTTTTTTAATCATATAGAATCAAATTAAATGTGATAATTGTCTGAAATTAATAATCATCTTAAATATAAAATGATTTCTTTGTTGCTTAATTAAGATGAAATATAGAAATCCAGTTTTTCAATTTAAAATTTTTGTGCTATAATTTTAGACTGGCTGTGAGAATTTCTTTCAGGTATAGCATTCAATTGCAACTACAAATCAATATGTACAACTCATGGTGGACTCATGTACCACTTGTGTATCCCACAAATAGCCCACTGATGGGTGATGAGACAGCAATAGTGTCTGTCTTAAAGGAGTAACTGCTTGTATTTGCATGTAGTATGGGAGAAAATTCCACCTGGCAGCTTATTAGTGATGTGAAACACTTTCATACATATTGTCATTTCTCATCTCTGAGAACAGTGACTACAACCTATAGCGGATTTGAATCTTGGTCGTCCTACATGTTAGCTGCGCATGTTGCCATCAGTTGGGCAAGTCAATGCAATTCATCTTTATAGTTTGTACATGCCCAGAAAGTCTTGTATGTAATCTAAGAAGAATCATGTAAAACATGAAACATTCTCCTTCAGTAAAAGAACTACACCAAATCTGATGGTGGAAGTTTTCTTCCATGCGACATAAAAGTAATAAAATTGTCACACAGTTTAAATTGCTATCTGTAATGTGATATGTGGATTCAAACAATTTTTTCAGCTGTAAGTTAACGTGCTTTTATATCTAGTAAGTATACCATTTTTTATTATTATGACAATCATTTAATATTTTAGTTAGTTATAATAAATCAATGTTATCTATAATAATTCAGTTTTGTGTATAATAAAATTATTATAATTAAAAACTTAATTTAATTGAGTCTTTAATTTTGAAATAAAATTAAAAAGAAATAAGAATGCTAATGAACAGAAGGATTATAATTAAAGCCCCATTTTTAAAATGCTGTAAAAAAAGAACCACTCGCCACAAAATGAGCTCAAATTTGAATTGCAGATAGTTGAAGAAGGGATAAACGGTATTCCATCGAACCACCAGTTCCACCAATTTTTTCCATTCAATTTGGTATGACTTTACTGTGGTGGATGGACTTTCTACTAACAGTGTCACAACTGTTGAATGACTTGGACGACATTTTACCATAAAACCCCGAAAGAATCAAGCACATTGAACACTACAGTTGTTTTAATGTACAAAATATGTTGTAATTTCGATTCAAAATATCACTCACAGCCTAATTCACTTTTTTATGCTGCTTACAGCACCGTCTATTAATATACTTTTGGAACTTTTTTTGATGCCGTGCATCAGTTTCCCCTTTTCTCATTTTGAACTCATTGTGACGAAGTGGTTCTTATTTTACAGCATTTTGAAAGTGGGACTTTAATTATAATCACCCTGTAGATTAACAAGTAATAAAAAAAAATTTTTTTTCGAAGTCAATTCCTGCTTTTTTTCCCCACTGTATTACAGAAAGTCTTTTATAAAATAAAGTTAAAATTTTCCTCTTACATCTGGCGCCATCTATTTGTAGATACATGCAACTTAAATCTAAAAAACTAAAATTAATTAAATAAATTTAATTAATTAATATTTGAAAGTTTTTTATTAACGATTAAAATTTGAACCATATATATATATATATATATAGCGAGTGTGTGAACTAATAATAGGAATTGAAAAAGAGAGAAATGTTTTCTTAAATTAAACATGAAAATTCATACTTAAGTTTTCTTTTTTAACAAGTTAAATTCACATGCATTATTCTTACAGTCTGTAATACATGTTCATCTTGAGATGGATAATAGATTGCCAGCATCAAAGTATTATTATACTTTAAAATTAGATTTAAATTTATATTCGGGAAAAGGATATTTTGCTATATTGTATAAAAAAAAAATTAATGCTTTCAATAATACTTAAAAGGCAATTCAAATTAATTAAAAGTGCAAATGACACAACAGCCTCTCCAATTATTAAAGCAGTCATAGGAAATCCATCAATTGTATGAATTTTGTGATAAATATCTTAAAATAAATGGTTTCTGATAAAAAATAATATATATATAAAGTATTGAACAATTTAATGGATATTTTATATATATCATCATCATGGCGCAACAGTCCAGTGTGAGCCAAAGCCGTCTACCTACTGGCACATTTATATATATATATATATACGATTATGTATCCTTAAATGTAAAATCTCTTGTAGCAAAAGTAATTTTTAAATGGTTTTAGATGAAATTCGAATTTTTGTTAACAGAAATATAAATTTTACAAGGAATTGCATATATATATATTTTAAATCATTAATCAGGGCATGAATGACCGAGTGTCTAGCGCTCGGTGCCTCAGGTTTCGGGTTCGAGTCCAGGCGGTGCCATGGTTCTTTGTAGTGGTTCGAATCCACTTTAAGCCGTAAGTTCCGGTCTCCTATGACTGTAAGAGCGTCACGGAGCAGAAGTCAGACTTCTACCTACGGGTGCTCCATCAGAACAGAAGCTGCCCCCCCTCTTCCCTGATGATGAATGAAGTGGTATATGGGGATATGAAGCAACAAGGACTATAATCCCCTAATCACTATATATATGAACAGTTTTTCCTTATTTTTAATATGTCACTCTCCACAACGCTCTACGATCGTGTTAGATCGGGACCTACGGCTTAAAGTGGATTCCGAACCACTACAAGCATCCATGGCACCGCCGGGACTCGAACCCGAAACCTGTGATACCGAGCGCCAGAGCGCTAGCCACTCGGCCATTCAGACCCCCCCCTCTTCCCTCCTTCGATGAGGAACACGATAACAACAACAAATCATTGATCTGAAAGAAGTTGAGTAGATTACCATAAAATAGACGAATGTGTATTATAAATAGAATTATTTTGCTCTTTTAGTCTTTCAACGGCTTTTCTAATTGCATGATGTAATTTTTGACTTTATTTCTTGATCTGTTATTTGTAATGTATCTTTCACCTGGCTTATCTACATTTGTTTTTAGATTCAAACATGGTTTTCATGTAGTTTAGCATCTTTATCTGTATTTCTTTGTAACTATCTGTCGCATGAGAAAACGATTTTTCTTTTATTTCGTAACTATATTTTTAAACATTGAGAATTATTTGTTACAATAATTAATATCATAAATAATGAGTTAATATTTACTGTATAAGCTTCTCATTTTTTTTTTTTTTTTTTTTTTTTTTTTTGTCAAGCTAATTTTTCTAATTTACTATACAATTCATTATAAGTAATGAAAACAAATTTTAAAAGCACTTTTGAACAAGAAATTGAATGAGTTTTTTTAATTGAAAACAAAAAAGAGGAAAGAAAAATGCTGTTATGATAAGATAACTAGCAAGTAAAATAAAAAAAAATTTTTAAGTCAATTCCTACTTTTTTTCACTCTATTGCAGAAAGTCCTTTATAAATAATTTTCATTCTTTTTTAAGTTTATCTGGCGCCCTCTATTGGTAGATATAGGCAAGTTAAATCTAAAAAAAAAACTAAAAATTAATGAATTAAATTTAATTACTGAATTAATATTTGAAAAAATTGTATTAACATTTAAGTGTCATCTACTATAAGTTAAAAAAAATGTATTTGAATTTGAGTGGATAAAAAGTATTTTATGAACGATTGAAAATTTGAACAAGATATATAAGGAGAGTGCGAGCTAATAGAAGGAATTGAATAAATAATGG
>BPLR01019622.1:0-45750 GCA_021605095.1 Caerostris extrusa | reverse complement strand
TAATTATAATTTAGATAGAATTTAAAAATACAGGTTTTTTGGATTACTTTAAAACAAGGGTGTCCAGTCCAAATGATCTTTGCGGCCACTTGGAAATGCATCCTAACTCCGCGGGCCGCCTATAAAATTATATGTCTCCATATTAGATTTAGACCCACTATAGACATTTTTTGAGTGAAACATTGAAACATAATGCGTTATTATTTTTGTGCTTACTATTATTCTTACATGCAAACATACATAATATAATAATAATGTACATTGTAAAGAAATAGATAACACACAAAGGAAATATAAAAAAATATTTAAATATAAGCGAAATAAAAAAAAAAGGAAATCATTAAAAAATATTTATTTTGCTAGTGCTATATTTGTTTTCTCCATCCATCATGAGTTCGCAGAATATCGTTTAATTATTCTACGAACTCAAAACTGTAAACTCATAAATAAAGCAGGCAATATCTGTCACATATTCGCTGGAGTATTATTTTACAATCAAAATTTAATTTTTCTCATCATTTCGACAGTTAATAATCGAATATGCACAAATAATGCAATTTTTTAATATACTGGTTTTTACTAGTTTGGCCATTATGAAATAAATATATTTTATAAACTTGATATAAATCTCACGGGTCGGAAAAAGGTTGAAGGCGGGCCGCGAGTTTGTCCACCCTGGTTCTAAAGCAGGGGTCTTCAACTCCGGCCCTCCAGTGTCATCTATCCGGCCCGCGACAGCGAATAGCTTATTGTTGCTGTAGTAAGTTGGATGAAAAAACACAGAATGATTAAATAATTTTGTTGCTACCTTTTCCAAGGACTCTGTTTTTTGACTTGCTGGGTACAAAAACAAATCAATGACAAGCATAAATCGAGGAAAATTTAACTTAAAGTGTAAAATCAACTAACAAGTAGATTGGCGCCAAATGAACCCACTAACATTATGAATTAGTAGTGAACATCCCGCCAGCGTCTTTTTCTCTTTGAACGAGTTCTAGTTATGTTGGGGTAAAGATTGCGAACATCATAATAGTATGTATATCGATGTTTGGAATAAAATATATATCCTGAATCAAATATATGATTTTTATTTACAGCTGAAAATCCCTCATGAACGGAAAATTCTAAATTAAATAATGTAGTACTTGTATATTGTTTTTAAAAATTTTAGAACCTTGCGGGAAAAAAGTTTGCCCAATTGCAAAAAGGATAACCACTGCTTTTAATACTTTTAGAAATCAAATGTGAACGTTTTTTTATTCACTGACAATAGTTTGTTTTTAATAAATAGCAAGCGTATGCTCACTCAAAAAGCGTGTACTCGGCGATTAGTCTAGAAATTATAGATAATGGCAGAAAAATTAAAACGGTTTTGGCCCTTGGCACTTACTGGAGTAAAAAGTATGGTCCTAAAGGCTGGAAAGTTTGGAGACCCCTGCTCTAAAGTATACTTAACTCTATTATTCTCCTTGGAAAGCTGCTTTCCCACTGTTGATAACCACTGCCTTCAATACTTTAGAAATCAGTTTGAGGAAAGTATAATGCTTTTGTTCATTTAAAAGAACCTTTAATATAATAAGATATGTTTTTAATAAATATGGTTTTCTTTGCCAAAAAAAAATTCACTTTTTTTTTCAGTTGAACAAGGAATCTTTCTGTATTGTAATGGTTTCCAAAAATTAAGAATAAGTCAGAAAATTGCGATTACGAGACCAAGGTAGCCATGTTTTAGATATGAGTATTCAACATCATTCATCTAAAGAATTACAGTGATTGTTGAATTAAAAAAAGAATTCAGAGTCAATCCTATGTAGCAAGAAGGTTAAATGTAAAGTCCTTTTGCCATTCCTGGACTCTGAAATATATATATCCAGTGAAGAAGGCATTTTATTTAAAAGAGAATTATTAGATTTATAATATTTGCTTACAGCGAGTTGGCAACAGGAATAAATCAGTTCAGATGACACCCTGTTAACACAAGCCAGAATATTTATAAATATTGCTTCCTTTGTGCATAAAACACACCTTTTTCTGTACAAAGATTTTCAAAATGATAGTTTATTATTTTCTTGATTCTTACATAAATGTCAGACAATAATAAACTCATGGATATATATATATATATATATATAAATGTCGTTAATTGAAAAAATGTATTCTAAACATATTTATACGGAAAACATTCATTCATATTTTTTTACTTATTTTCTCCCATAGATTGTACAAGATTATCCATTAGATTGTTACAAGATCTGTCAATAAAAAATTGATATTTTTTCGTATGAATAAATATCACATTAATTATTTTCAGAAATATAGCGCACATGATGGTTAATTGGTCAGTACTCTGACATTTGGTACCACAGTCTTCAGGCTCGAGTCTTGGCAGTGACAATGATGTTTGTGAGTGGTTGAAATCCACGCGTTAAACTGTAGGTCTCTCTCTAATTAGCCTAAAGCGTGCAAAAATAACTGTAGAGAGACAAACTAAACCAATCCTTAAACGCTTTAGATTGTTACAAGATCTGTCCATATAAAGAATTGATATTTTTTCTTATGAATAAATATATCATTATCTATCTTCACAAATATAGATTTCAGTCGTCGACTTAGCAAAAACGTTTAGGACAGGGCATACAAATTTGCGCCTACTTTACTCTTCTTGTAATAAACTTTCATCAGTTAAGCATATTTTAGTCGAATGGCCTAGATACAATAAATAAATATTTAGCCTTTTTGGTGTTGATTGTCTGACTTGCTGAGTGATGCTCCCCATACTAATCTGTTTTTAATTGTTTCAAAACTTGGCCTTATGCCTTATATTTAAAATGCATTTTAAACACAATTTTATTTCCTTTTATGTATCGGATAATGATAATTGCGTTTTAATAGAACACACATCAGAAATTTTTTTCAATGCTGTTATGTATGCTTCTGTTTTATCATTTAACTATTTGAAATACACTTGCTTGGCCAGAATTGGTTTTTATGGTCTTTTTGTCTTTTTACCATTTAAAACCACACCAACCAATCCCAAGTATAGAAACATTGTAAATTCCCATAATAACATTATTATTTTCCATTGCCGAGTGTTTGCCATTGGGGCCTGATGGCCGAGTGGGTAGCACTCTGGCGCTCAGTACCACAGGTTTTGTGTTCGAGTTAAGGCGGCGCTGTGGAAGTTTGTAGCAGTTCGGAATCCCCTTTAAGCCACAGGTCCCGATCTCATATGACCGTAGAGCGTCACAGGGCCCAATCCGACTTCTCACCCTCATCATTCCTAAACTGTAAAGGGGCAACTCAGCTCTAGGCACAGGGATATGGTGTGATATAGTAGTGGTATTTGTCATTGCAACGGAAGATATGAAAAAGATTTAGAATTACCCAAGTCTCACCTCTGGTAACCTGTACATGCCTTTTGTTTCCCCAGTTTGTAATAAACACCAACAGGAGGGAGGGTTTCATACCCTCCTATTTATCTCATCGTACCGAAAAGATAAAACACACAGAATTACGAATCGTATCTTGCACACAATTATAGAAACATTTGGTTCTATACCTTTTGCAAATTTTGAACCAAATATGCTTTGGTTTTGGAAGCACAATGAGTTCTAGCCTACCCTTACATAATATAAAAACTAACAAATATGAATGAGATTCTAAAGTTTAAATATGTTTTTATTTTAGGTACACTTACTACTGTGTCCAAAAGTAGTAGCAATTTTTAGTTTAAAAGTCCCGGGGCTTATGGAATTTCAAGTTTTTTTCTTTTTAGGTTGCTGGCACTGTCTTTGTCATCTGTGTGAAATTCAAAATATTCATTAGTGTTTGAGTTATGCTTGGCTTTGTAAGGCGCTAAAACTGATTCTGGCGATTTTGGAAATGTCTGAATGAATTGAGCAAAGAACTTGCAATCAATTTTGTTTGCGGAAACATTTAGAATGTTGTAGAAGGCATTCGGTGAGCATTCCTATATCGTAAAGAAATGTTTAGAAATGGTATAAACAGTTCAAAGAAGGCAGAGTATTCGTTGAAGACGAAGAGCCCTCTGGTCGACCATTGCGTTTTGAGGATTGCAAAAAGGATTGGAAAAAGTTGGCACAAATGCATTGTGTCCGGAGGGGATTACTTTGAAGGGGATGAAATAAATTTGGAAGAATAAATAAAGAGATTTTGAAAAAAAAAAAAAAAAAAAAAGGGGGTCTTACTTTTTGGGCACAGCGGTAAGTTAAAACAACCCCGATACTAATCTAAGAACAAAGTAAAATTATCCAAGAATCTTTGTGGTGAAGATCTAAGAGTACGATATTATAAATAATGTTTAAATATTCTATCAGAGAATTGATAAAAAGTTAAATAATTAAAAAACAATATGCAAAATTAACCAACATATTACTTGTAGTATGATATTCTTTATGAGAACTGTACAAAATTCTTATATTAGGTATGTTATTGGACAAGTACATCGCAGAGATGAGGAAAACATCATCAAAAGGATTATGCTATGTAAATTGTTCAACAATACGAAGACCGAGGGCAAGGTGGATGGCGTCGAAGAGGATCTTAGACAACTGATAATTATCAACTTGAAAAGATTGGCATTGGAGAGGATGGAGAGCTGTTGTGTTGAAGGCTCAAGCCTGTACCGGGCTTTAATGCCAGTAAAGATAGGTATATTATAAATTCCAATAAATAAAACCTCTGTAAAATTAAATTAAATTTATATATTTCTTATTTGTTTTTAAAACAATCACAATACACTATAATGCACTTTTCTATTGTGTATTTGTGACTTTAATTGATAGATAAAATTACAATTGTAAGAATATGAGCTGAAACATTGCAAAATGTGAACCACCTCATTTTATCTGTGATCGTTCATTGAAGATTTTTAGATTTTTTTTTTTTTTTTTTTTTGTCAACTCAATGCTCTTTTTTTTCTTCGTAACTTAAGAATAAATGAATAATAATAATTTGATTTTTAACATATTTTCTTACTATTATTTAATCAGGAAACGGGCCCATTGGTTAAATAAATAGGAAAACTAACTTTTATTTATAGATATTGATAACTTAAATTGATATAAAAATAAATGAAAAAAAAGAAGATTCTCTTTCGTCTGAGTAATGCACATATCTGACGGAAACGAATACAATCGTGAATAGTTGAATACATATAACCACACAGAAAGTTAATTTTCAGCAAGAGAAATGAATTTTTTTCGAAGAATAATGCTTTCAAACAAATTTTTATAAGAAAATTTTCAATTAGGAGATATTTTGCCCCATACACGTAAAAGATATCCATAAAATCTATTAACCGATAAATAAAAAATCATGTCAATAAGCATATATATATATATGGGGAAAAGAGATTATACAGTTAAACAGGTAAACAAAACAATTTTTTTTATGAAAATTGTTATTTTACATTGTTTTTATTTATCAAGTAACGACAAACTATAAATTTAAAAAGCAAAATTCAACTTAGAAAGACTCGACAAATACGACGACAAAATGGAAATATTATTAAAAATTTTTCAATATTTTATCAGATGAAACAAAACAAACAAACATACCCCCAGAATTACATTTTAATTAAAACTGCAATATATTTGCCGGTATTGTTATACTGCAAATCTCTAAAAATAAAAATTTTTTTAATTTTTCTTAAGTCAATTACTTTTCTTCATTTCCATCTATTAGCTCACACTCTCCCTATACATATTATGTTCAAATTTTCAATTGTTCATAAAATACTTTTAATTCATCCACTCAAGTTCAAATACATTTTTTTTTTCAACTTGAAGTGGATGATACTAGATAATAATACATTTTTTTCAAATAACAATTAATCAATTAAATTTAATTAATTAATTAAAATTTTTTTAGATTTAAGTTGCATATATCTACCAGTAGATGTCGCCAGATAAACTTAAAAAAAATGAATGAAGATTATTTATAAAGGAAAAATTATTTAAAATGAAAAAAAAGTAGAAATTGACTTAAAATTTTTTTTTTTTTTTTTTTTGTTTGACAACTTGTTTGACTTCGAAAGTACTAAATCGAAAACATTTTGATCAAAATGTTTTCAAAAGTACTAAATCAACATATTAAAATCAAACGATAAAATTATTTATTCAGCAGGCGATAATGTATATCAATATTTAAAACTGTCCAATCAAAACATCAAATTGAAAATGTATTAGATTTTTCAAATTATGATTTTTTCACAAATATTATTCTGAAAATACAAAGCCTTATTAAGATATCTTAAGGATGAAACAAAAGGTGTTCCTGTGCAAGAATTTTGTGCAGTGCGTCCAAAAATGTGCTCCTATGGTCAGGGCCGGATTTAGATGAAAAGAGGTCCTTTCACCTCCCATTTTTAAGTTTGTCAATTACAGGAGAGATAATAAAATACTTTCATTACTGTGATATAGATGAATATGTTAAATGAAACATGTTGTGATGGGTACTCATCTTTATAAAAAATGTGACACGGATAATAAATAAATAAAAAATAAAATAAATCAAGAACCCTTATTTGGACATTTATTTTCAGCACCCTATAGATAGTACTTGCAACAATAACTCATCAAACATAACACAAGAAATTTACAAAGAAACAAAATTCAAATAATAAAATCTTTGACTGCGAAAATGAAATGTGCAATAAAAAATGATCCTATTTTCTATCAAATTAAATTAAGTATATTAAATACATTGAAGATGAAAGCAAATTCAATTCAAATAAATTTATTTCATAATAATTCGCATTACATTTTTATGGTTGTTTATGAGTCATATGTGTAGAATTTCTCCTTATTTTCGATTCAGTGTTTACTGTTTATTGAATAGTGTCATTCTAATTTTGCTAACAAGTTGAATTTAGGCCCCTCTTGATCTTGAGGCCCTAGGCTGAAGCCTAGTTAGCCTATAGGAAAACAGGTCTTGCCTATGTTTTTGGTAATGAAAATCAAACAACAGCCAAAGGAACAAAAATGACTGTCGTTCAAAATATTTTAAAACAGCAATTGTTTTTAAATATTTTAGAAAGGGATGATTTGATGAAAAAATAAGCAAACAAGTATAATTTCTAAAAATCATATCGTAACAACAATAAAACAAAATAAAACTAGTCTTTGTAGTTTTTATGACAAAATGTATATGTGTAATAAAGTTCAATGAACAGGTTTTTGTGTACTTCAGTTTATGGAATATTTTATTCATGAAAATGAAATTGTTTAGAATATATGTAACGTTTTTTTGTAAACTTCAATTTAATAAATAAATGTATTTTTAATTATTGACTTTCTATTTATTTTCATTTTACTTATTTTTCACAACACAACACACACTTACAAAAATTCAGTAAATTATTTGTGTAATTGTTGTCCTTCTACTTATTTCGTTTTATTTATTTTGTACAACACAATGCATCCTAACAAAATTCTAATATAACTTTTCCATTTTGAATATCGAATAAAATTAGTTTGAAATTGATAATTTTTAAATACTCAGCCGTTCGTCAATTAAAATTTAGTTATATGTTTCTCGTCCAGGGAGCAACAAATTATACTACTCATGGCAAAAAAATAAGATGACGGCATTAAGATTATACAGTTAAACAGGTAAACAAAACATTTTTTTTAATGAAAATTATTATTTCACATTCATGTTTTTATTTATTGAAGTAAAGATGAACTAACTACAAATTTAAAAGCATAATTCAACTTAAGACGACTCGACAAATACGATGACGAAAGGAAATATTATTAAAAAATTTTCAATATTTTATCAGATGAAACAAAACAAGGAAACATATCCCCAGGAATACATTTTCATTAAATACAATATATTGCCAGTGTTGCTATATTGCAAATTTCTAAAAATAAAAAATAACTCAACATAAAACAAAATGGGTGAAAGTAGCTTGGATACAATAAAATTATTTATTCAGCAGACGATAAAATTAGGGAGAACAAATGATAAAATTATTTATTCAGCAGACGATGAAATTATAGAGAACGAATGATAAAATTATTTATTCAGCAGACGATAAAATTATAGAAAACAAATGATAAAATTATTTATTCAGCAGACGATAAAATTATTTATTCAGCAGACGATAAAATCATAGAGAACAAACGATAAAATTATTTATTCAACAGACGATAATATACATCAATTTAAGAAACTGTCCAATCAGAGAGCATGGAAAAAAATAAATAAATAATTCACTTACCCCCCGTCCGCGTAGGTCTCTGATCCGTAACCATCCTGCAGCCCTCCGGCCCAGGTGCCGTTGTACTTGGCGGGGGAGGCGAGGCTCTGTCGCACGCCGTACCTCCCCTTGTAGCCCTCTGTCCACTCTCCGCGGTAGATCCAGCGGCCGCGCGTCTCCACACCCAGCCCGTGCCTCTTGCCCTGCGACCACTCCCCCTCGTAGCCTGATCCCGTGGGCCACGTGTACACGCCGCACACCTCGAACCCCTGCGCCCACTGTCCGCTGTACTCTCCCTGGCCCTTGGGCCCCGTGCACACTCCGTGCCCGTGGGCCTTGCCCTCCAGCCACCCCCCGCAGTACGTGCCCCCGTCGTCGAAGTCGAAGCGGCCCCCTTGCGGGGGAGCAGGGAGCGTCATGGTCTCGCTTGCACACCCATCGCCGCTCTGGCAGCGGCACTCGTCGTCTGCCTAGCGGGGTGTTCTATTTTTTAGGGCGGCCTTTTTAACCGGAGGAAGATTCCAGCGGATAAATAAGAAGGTCTTCGGCCTTCCTCCTCTCCGCTCGCAGAGCACTGCTGCACAAAACGAAGCTTCTCTCGCTGTTTGCAACTCGGGAGGCCCCAAACGAATAAATAATACAGTAGAACCTCTTTTAAGTCGAACCTCGATAAGTCGAAAACAAGTTTTGTTCCCTTCCCTTCAATATTCAATATTCATTTTATTTATTTTTTTAATTATTTCTATTCCTTAATTCAAGAAACTACAATTTATGCTAATGTTTTAATTATTTTAAGATGTGGAGGTATTGTGGTTCTTAAAACCACCAAGGAACTCCGTAACCGGTACGTCCGTTGCCCCCGAAATTTCAACCCTCTATATGTCGAAATAATGAGTCAATCCCCACAAGCCATTTTGGTGTATATTTTCACTCCGTAACTCGAAAAAAAATAATAATAATTGGACTTCTGTATCTCGAACATTATCAATGTTCGATTTTACAGTCTTTACAACTCGATCATTAGATATTATTTCGGAATTTTTTTTCGATTTTTTAATTGCAGTACGTAATATAACTTTTAAGTTGCAATTAAACATGTTTATTACCTCTGTAACTTCAATTTTTATTTGTTTCGCCTCTCTAACTCAAAATAAGTTAGAAAGAATGTAGACCTCTACAAGTCGACTATTTCCTTACAAAATCCGCGTAAGTCGAAATCCTCCATAAGTCGAATTATTTGGTGTCTCCCTTGAAGTTCGACTTACAGAAGTTCTACAGTAAGAAAAAAAAAAAAAAAAGATTAAAGATAAGATTTTCTTTAATCGTGCATCAAATTAAATTACTGTGGCATCTACGGCTGGTCCCTAAATGTATCGACTTTTTAAATTGAATACAATTAAAAAAATTTTTTTTTCTTTTTTGTTTACTTTTATTTATTCGAAGGAACTTTTTATTTCTTATATTTAAAGAATTAAAATTAATTTTTACATACTGTACTAATATTAATACTTTGCTGTAAACACTGTTTCAAATAACGAGGAGTCTCGATATTTTGGGATGTTCAACATCTTGCCTCGTGAACCGGACTACCTAGTGGGAGTTTTTACAGGTTTTTCCCATTACGATACGCGAATGCAGGGTACTTCCCCTAAAAATGCCACAACTCATCCCGTGAGGTGTGTGCTGCACTTTACAACGTATAATTTAGGTATCCGATGTTGACCCAGCTTTAAGATTCTCAGACATACTAGAGAAAATCATTCCTCGTTATACTAAGGCAAACTTGTCATAGATAATTTTTTTAATGAGGTGGCACCAGAAATCAACATGGATTTACCAACATAGTGATCTGATCATAAAGTGATCAATAAGATCGTGAATTCCTCCAGTGATCCTTAAAAGAATAGATTTCCGCCAGTGATATTGAAAGTCTGACTAGCGGCTCAGTGGAGACGTGCGTCGCTGATAATTGTTAAGGCTCGTTCCCACCGAGGTGTGAAGCGCTGAAGATTCACGCGGCAGGCGAGAAAATTTTTCCACCCTTCACAGCGAAACGTCAAAAATAGTATTGCGCCTAGTGAAGTCAGTTCCGCTTCGAGTTGACAGTGGATCAACCCGAAGCGGTGGATGTCAAACCGTTTTCAGGCGAACGTGGTAAGGCTAGTGATTGGTCAGCGCTTCACGCTTAAACGCCTCATGCCTCGGTGGGAACGAGCCTTTATAGTGGAGGTTCTATCCGCTGGCGGCTTTGTTCTTAGACACTGTTTCAAAAACGAGAAAACTCGATGGAGTGTGAGATGTTTAGCATCTTGCTTCGGGAGTCGGACTACCTGGTGGGTGTTTTCCGGGTTTTCTTCTATACGGTACTCAAATGCAGGGTACTTCCCCCTAAAAGTCCTCTAGGAAGGCTCTGCCCTTCTTCTTCAGTACCACAGAGCCCAATTAGATTTCTACCTCACGGGCTCTTGGACTTGGTCTAGACGTTGATGTCGACCAAGTGGGATAAGAAAAAAATATTAATATTAAATTCAAATTGAATACTATGTAGGATGAGGTGTTATCCCCATTGGTACACCAGTTGCCAATGAGAATTTGTGGAAAATCAATGAGAAAGGGAGAAGGAATTTCGTTTTGCATCATCTACTGAGGGAAAATTACTGAAAATGAAGGAAACAGAAAACATTCGAGGGGAAAAAGAACGTTTTACTTCTGTAACAGTACATTTATAGCATTTAAAGGGTTCTTCCTTGCTGAAGATTAAATTGATCACAAACTGCAGTTCTAAAGTTGCATCTTTATTTAGCCTATGGGGAAAAAAAAAGTAGTAATTAATTATTTTTGTAAATGTGAGTAGGGAAAAAAGTGTAATGAAATGAACTATGTAAAGTTGACTATTGTATGAATATAACGATATTAAAAAATGCATTAAAAGAGAAAGCGAGGGGAAAAAAAGAAAGTGGAGGAGGACTGTTTTTATGTTTCGACTTGAACCGTAAGAAAAGAGTCGAAAAGGAGAACATTGCGTTATTTGTCTTCAGTGTTCTGCAGCGCGAGATGGACATCCCATGCATAGTCTACTCATGGATGGTTCGGTTTGGTTTGTCGCTCTACGGTCCTCTTGTGCTCATGAGGGCTAAACAGACCGGGACCTGCATTTTAAAGTGGGTTCCGAACCACTCACAAACATACATGGAGGATTGGGGGCACGTGTAGCCTGTAGATATGTTACGGACGCGATTAACACTACCTAACACAATTAGCTCTCAGCGCAGGTCGTATTAGACCGGGACATACTGTTAGATCCAAGTGGATATATACAAGTGGATTCCGAACCACTACACACATCCCCGGCACCACCGGGATTCGAACCGGGAACCTGTCGTACCGAGCGCCAGAGCGCTAGCCACTCGGCCACCAGGTCCCTGCTCATAGACGGAGGTAAAGGGGGCTGCTTCTTTTGGAATAGAACACCTATAGGTAGAAGTCTGACTTGGAGAAGAAGGAGGGCAGCCCCATCCGGGAGAACTTTTAGTGGGAAGAGCCTCGCATGTGCGTATCGTATGGGAGAAAACCCAGAAAACTCCCAAGAGGTAGTCTAAGCAACGAGGCGCTCGGTATCACAGGTTTCGGGTTAGAATCCTAGGGTGCCGTGGATGTGTGTAGGGGTACGGAATCCACTTTAAACCGTAGGTCCCGGTCTCATATGACCATAGAGCGTCACAGACCAATCAGACTTCTCACCCACCTCTAACCAGACGTCTCTCAGAATATCCACATCATTTCCAAACTGTAAAGAGGCAACTCAGCTCTAGGCGCAGTGTTGTGATGTAGTAGTCTAGCCAACGAAGCAAGTTGCTGAACACCACAAACGCCATATGGGCTCCTCGTTTTTCAAACTGTGTCTTCACCAATGAGCGTGAACTACTCTACATTTGTGTATCATATGAGAGAAAACTCACAAAACTACCCCAAGGTACCAACGTCTGACCAACGAAGCAAGTTGCTAAACATCCCACACGCCTTCGAGTCTCCTCGTGTTTTGAAACAGTGCCTTCAATAAAGCCGTCAGCGGATGAAACCTCTGTCTTAATGCTCATTAGCTACGCACGTTGCCACTGAGCCACGAGTCGGAGAGGAGGGGGAAGGGAGTTCTTTGCTATATGCAGGCGATAAAAGCTACGAAAGATCACGTTATTTCTGCAATGGGAACTAGAGAAGTGGAATGGTAAAAAGAAAGATTAGTACATTACTTCTTTTGATTGGTGCAACAGCCCCATGGGGGAGGAGCCCAAGACCGTTTGTCTACGGGCGAATTTCAAAACATGAGATGTTTTCTTTTTACAGGGTAGGGTTGTCAGCCCTATGACAAACTATCATATTAGACCGGGACCTACGTTTAAGAGGTTTAAAGAGGATTCCGAACTACAAACATCCATGGCTCTGCCGAGACTCGAATCCTGTGGCACCGTGCGCCGGACACTCGGCCATCAGTGCACCACGGCATAAAGCGAAATAAACTAAACCACTACAAATTAAAATTTCATTACTGTAATGTGGAACAGCTATTATTTAATTTGTATGTAGAATTAAAAGGTTTACTTGTCAAAGCAAAACAATTATTTATTTTTTGTAACCATATAAAGTCATCCGAAATTCAAGAAATGAATTTAAAAGGATGGTTGTGTATATGTTATAGAGTTTCCTATATATTGTGATGCAAAATCTTTTTCTCGATTAATATTGTTTTTAAGCAAACAATTTGTCATAATATGTCTATATATGAGAGTCTTGTATCTATATATGAAAGTTATTCGTCACAAAATCGTTTCATAAAATTTGTCCTGATGCCTTTCGGTTATAACTGCCAAACTATTTTTCAATTATATTCTGCAATTACGCAAATAATAAAGCCAATATGTTTATATTAAAAAATTAATTTGTTTTAAGTCAAAATTCCATAAAATCATATAGCGCTTTAAAAACATTATAACGAAACTTTAGTCTTGAGTGTAACGTTTTATGCATTGGAAAAAAATAATGCATCAAAATTGAAGCTATTGTCATCATATTTAACCGCTATTCAAAGGTGAAATTATATTTCTTATTAAATTTTTATTGATTAATACGAAACCAAGTAATTATTCTCGTGCTGCCATCTGTTGATAAGGTGAGCAAATTCAGAAATTTAACTTAACATTTTAATATTTACAAAAAAAAAAAAAAAGTTTTTTCTTGATATATACAAAAAAAAAAAAAAACCATAAAGAATATAAAACTTTTATGAAAGATTTGCTATACATTTGTTTTGGTATTCCTCTTTACCATGAGGCAGATTTATCCTAGATGTAATTAATTAATAATTATTATACTAATTATACCAGAAATCAATATAGACTTATCAACTTGGTGATCAATAAGATCAGAATTCCTCTACTGGTTCCTTAAAAGAATAAATGTATTGGGGAAAAAAAATGAATCTGTGAAGATCCTTCTTGGACCAAATGATATTCAATCGATTTATACAGTCTGTGTCATCACAGTTTCAGGATATGGAGATGGATTATTTTTTTATATTTTACAAACCTGTACATCATTTTTTTTAAAAATTAACAGTGCTATACTATTTTTTTTAGAAAAAGATTATAATTGTGTTTACTCATCCTTACACGTATTTTAAATAATTCTTTTAAAATTTGTGAAACATTCAAATAAATTTTACACATTATTTAATAAATAAATAAATTATATAATTTTAAATAAATAAATTTTACACAAATAAATGTATTTTAGTGATACATGAAATCATTTAAATTTTCGTAAAGCCTACATAAATGTTTTTAATTATTTCATTACAATGGTTCTTCATCACTTCAAGAAATGTATCTACAGTAGTATGCACTGCAAATAAAATTGAATATGTATTTTGAAAAATATTATTTAAAACATTTATAATTTATTTTTAAAAATTTTAAAATATCTTTTAAAAAAAAATTTATGATAGCAAAACTTTTTTTTTTTTCAAACGATCGCTTCGTTCAAAATTATTTATTCATCTGCATCATCACTAACTATTTATTACTGTAGTCATAATTATTATGAATATTTATAGTTACTATAATTATTATTAATTAGTAAAATTATAATTTAGTTTATGAAAACATTCTTTGCAATCAAATTAACAATTCTAGATTAAGTATTTCTTTTTTTGTTATATCACTAAAATGACCTTGCCTTTTTAAAATTTCCATCCGAAGTGTACCACCATATTTACTTGAAAAGAAAAATGTATTTCAAGCTTTGAAAATTGTAATATTATCTAACAACAGTTGTTTTCTAGAGTTTTATATTTCTAAAAAGAAAAGAACTAATCCTTAAATAATAAATTTAATTTAATTAAATAAATTAATTAAATTAAATGTATTAAACTCATGAAATAAATTAAAAATTATTTTAAAATCTAAAGTTAATTTAAAATAAAAATAATTTAGAAATTAAAAAATAATTAAAATAATTAATTTTTTAATTAAAAAATAATTTATGAATAATTTAAATTAATTTAATTAATTTTTTTAATTAAAAACAATTTATGAATAACTTAAATTAATTTAGAATTTAAAAATAAATAATTTAATAATAATTATTAATAGTATAAAATAATTTACTTTATAATAAATTTAATGAAATTATTATAAAAGTAAAAAATTAGCTAATTTAAATTTAAAAATAATTTATAAATAATTTAAAAATAATTTTAATATAATTTACTAAATAATTTAAAGAAAACTTACTTCAACTTTGCGAAATACACATTTTAAGGATTTTTTTCCATCACAACTCAGAGTTATCCTAAATGTTGTTGGAAAATTAGAAGGAATAATATAAAAGTCAATTCTTCTCATCAATCATTTAATTATTTATTAAATATTTCATTTTATCAATTCAAGGTTCTAAATCCGAAATAATTTTTAAAAGGCTTTTTTTTTTTGTAATTAAAATAAATAAATAAATTTCAAAAGCTGCCTAAATTTTTAGAAATTAATATATAGAAAGAAACAGTTGAATAAATGAAGTAAAATAAATGATTAGAACTTTAACAGTCTTCTAAAGGTTCTCGATTGCCACACGATGTTAACTCAATTCCTTTGTAAATATTTGACTCAAACGATAAAATGTTTTAATTATAATAATAATAAAAAATAAATAAATAAAATAAAAATAAAAATATTCCACTACAGATAAGAATTTTATATATATATATATATATATATATATATATATTTTTCTTAAAATTATTGAAATAAGAGGTATATAAATTTTTTTTTATTCTTCCGCAATGATAAATAAATTGATAATATTTTATCGGCTGGTGTAAAACTGGGAAAGATAATTTAATAGCTATCAAAACAAGTAATATAAAAAAAATTTAAACTCTATTCCTACTTTTTTTCACTATATTCTTTATAAATATTCCTCATACTTATATATATATTCTTCTTATATGTGCTGTGTAACGATTCGCAGTGTATTGAGGAGCTACAATACAATTCTTAGTACACAATTTATTCGTTTCTTTAAATAAGAAACGAGTTAAAAATAACAGAATCATGTAATAAAAAAGGCATTCGTCTATCTTTACTCATTATGATTTCAAAAATAATAAATCAAACAAGTAATATAAAAAAAAAAAAAAATTTTAAAGTCAATTCCTGCTTTTTTCGCTATATTGCAGAAAGTCCTTTATAAATAATTTTCCTTCATTTTTAAGTTTATCTGGCGCCGTCTAGTATTAGATACATGCAACTTAAATCTAAAAAAAAACTAAAAATAATGAGTTAAATTTAATGAATGAATGAATATTTGGATTAACATGGAGTGTCCTCCACTACAAGTTCAAAAAAATGTATTTGAAGTTGAGTGGATGAATAAAAAGTATTTTATGAACGATTGAAAATTTGAACAAGATATATATAGGGAAAGTGTGAACTAATAGAAGAAATTTAAAAAAGAAATGAAAGATACGATTTTTGAATGAATTATTGTGATTTACAGTAAAGGGGTATTTGATAATCTTTAATTGGGTATCAAGAAATTTAAATTGAAAACACAATTATTTTCATATAACAAGATCGAAAACGGCTAAGAAAATAGTTAAATTTTCAATACATTATGTTAATCGATAGCAAAAAAAAAAAAAAAAAATTGTCTCCTATCCACACAAATCCAATTGTCTTTAAAGCCAATGATTTTTTTACTGTCAGAATTTATTACATCTAAAACAATTAAATTCCATGTACACTTTTCTTTAAAAAAATGTTCATATTTATTTTAGAATAAAAATCATTTTGTATTTGAAAGAATGCAATTAAAAAAGAAATGACTTTCAATTCCGTCCCATGTATTAAACATAGAGAATTAGAAGTAAGAAAAATTTTATCGTCCTCAATAAATAAAAAACAGTAAAATGCCTGTAAAGATGCATCAACAAGAAAAATCCCAAAGAAAAGAAGAATTTATTTACTATAAAAAGTTAACATTTTAAATCTAAGTAAATGAAATTGCATTTGATATTCCAGGAAGCTTTTATGTAAATATCTTATTCAACAGATGGCGCCAGTATATTAACAATAATCCTAGTCGTCTGACGTAAATTAAAAAAGGTTATAATGGAATTAATAAACGCTTATCGTTTTCATGAATAAATTTTCAACAACATTTTTTTTTTTCTTTCTAATGCAGCTGGCTCTGGTCTTGGATGCCTTAAGGCAAACGCTGCACAGATGGTACTCGCTTTGCATTACCCAGGGGGCGCGTGTCACTTGAAGATAAGCCACGGACGCGGTGTAACAATGCCCCCGCAACGCTCTACGATCCTATTAGACCGGGACCTACTTTTTAAAGTGGATTCCGAACCACTACAAACATCCATGGCACCGCCGGGACTAGAACCAGAACCTGTGGCACCGAGCGTTAGAGCGCTAGCCACTCGGCCATTCAGGCCCCATTTTCAACAACATAAAATTACGAATATTAAATTTAAGTAAAACTACGGGATGCAGAGTTTGCACTTGTTTATACAGTGCCACCAACGTCGTCAAATGCGGAGTTCTCAGTTCGTTTAAAAACACAGCAGGCAAAGCTTCGGATTGTAGGGCCTGAATAATCTAGTGGTCAGAGCTCTGGTAACACAGGTTTCGGTTTCGAATCCCCGGCGGTGCCATGGATGTTTGTAGTGGTTCGGAATCCACTTTAAACCGTAGTCCCGTTCTAACAGGATCGTAGAGTGTTGCGGGAGGCAGTGTTACTCCACGTCCGTAGTTTATCTTCAAACTACACGCACCTGCCGGGTGGTGTTAAGTGAGTAACGTCGATGTAGCGCTGGCCTTAAGGTATCAATTGCCTAAATCAGGGATTGGCAATTTTTTTTTTTTGGTCGCGGGCCAAAAATCGAAAGAAAAAAAGTTTGGCGGGCCAAAATAAATTTTTCTGAAATTTTAAAAACGTTATACATGTATTACATTTAAATATGTTAATGAGATGAATGAAATTGCGATTTCATGTTTAAAACTTCCTTATAATGAGGTTCGAAGTCTACCAGTCTTCGCCAATCTACAGTTATAACTAACAAAGAACTTCCGCTTTTAACACTTTATCGATTGAAAGTTGTCTGTGAGCTATTCGGGGACTATTTCCGTCGATTTATGTTTTGTAGAACAAAAAATAGAGAAAGTAAAAAGATCGGCAGTCCGTTGAAAAAAAAGGAAGAAAAAAATATCAATACAAAAATCAAATTTCAATACTTTTAAAAAAACTTTATGAGTCTAATTATATACAAAGTGAAAAACAATCATCATTGAAAAGTTTCAATTTAATTTGAATACTGACCTAAATTGCATAAAAAAAAAAAAGCATTCAATTATCAGTGTTACTTGTTTCTATATGTTGAAACTTTTTTTAAACAAATGTTAAATATATATATATTTTTATGAATAAGCAATTTACACTCTTTACATAAAAAATACACAAACAATTTTCATCAGATATATTATTGTTGAGCTGAAAACATATAATACGGGGTGATTATAATTAAAGTCCCACTTTCAAAATGCTGTAAAAAAAAAAAGAACCACTCGTCACAATAAGTTCAAATTTGAACTGAAAATACTTGAAGAAGGGGGAAACGGTACGGCCTCAAAAAAAAGTTCCGGCAGCTCGCATCTTACTTAACTCATGGAGACATGAGTTAAGTAAGATAATTTGTCGGTCCGAGGCAAATTAAAAGAAATATATATTTATATATTATATATTCATCTCCTTTTCTACTTTGATTAAATATTATTTTTTGTTCTTCCTTTTTTCAAAGGACTGATGATCTTTTTACTTTCTCTATTTTTGTTCTGCAAAACATAAATCGACGGAAATAGTCCCCGAATAGCTCATCGACGGTATTACAGGGCCTTCGAAGAGGTCTTTTTTAAACAACTCATTTCCTTAACTAGAATTATTTATGTTTGAAAAATGAAAGCGGTGTGTCGGTAGGCCTCATTTATATCCCGATCAGCTCAGCGACAGTGGGATAAAACTTTCCAGGATGACTTTTTACCTTTTTACCACACCTCATTCTCGTGCATTGCCAATTAGTAGTAGTTTCTGCACGCGCATGCTCATGGTGAAAATTCTTGAATGATGTTAAAACTTTTGTAATTTTTAGGATAGATTTTTTATTGTCTTAATGATTTGCTCTTCTTCCCACTGGTTTGATTTGTTTACTACGAAGATCGCCTTCTGCAATGAAATGATGCCAACGACGATTTGCCAGATTAATGGAGAACCTTGGTTGCTTAGCAACCTCTATCTCCTGCTTTGTGAGTGAAGGAAATTTCTTAAGCTTTAAGCCCATTGATTAGATAGAAAAGGAGTAATATATGTATATTATTAATTTATTTAAATATTAATTATTCGAAACTTTTATTAATTAATAATAAATAAAATAAAAAATTATGCATACAAATATATTTTATTATTATTATTATTATAATTTCAAGAAGGTAATAAAAAAAAATAGATAAACAATAGAACCAAACAAAAACGATTGAGGGGAAATTGTGACTCGGTGGAGAAACTGCATGGTCATTCGGTAAAGGAGGATATCGGAAAGTTAACGAATAATATTCAGAACAGCGCGAGGTTTTTTGCGATTTTTGAAATCAGAAATGTCGTATTCATAGTTGCTTACATCATTCAAAAGAGAATTATTAATATTTGGAAATGGAGTTATAAAATTTTTTTCCAAGTTTATACACAAATTGTTTAAAACTTGTGAGGGAAAGAGCATGTCTGATATCCTCATTTCGAAAAAACCAAGGCGAATGTGTAATCATAAGTAATATTTTATTTTCAAGTCTTTGTGTGATCTCGAAATTCGACGGAGCAGTAGATCCCCAAACAGGGCTCGCCTATGCAAGTAATGGACGCAAGTAAGCAAGATAAATGAGTTTTTATTTTCCAAGGACATAGTAGAGTTCCTACAAATGAGTGGATACAGTACACGAATGCATCTATTAAATTTATCCCTAAGATAATGTATCCTGAATCGAATTGCTATGCAAGCAGATGATAATAAGGAAGAAAAGCATAAATTAGAGTAGCCAACCCAAATGATTTTGCGGGCCACCTCGGAAATGCATCCTAACTCCACGGGCCGCATATAAACTTATATATCCCCCCTATTAGATTGAGATTCACTATAGACCTTCTTTGGAGTGAAAAATGGAAACAATAATGAGCTATCACTTTTGCGCTTACTGCTATTCTTACACGTAAACATGGAAACTATAATAAGAACGATACTCAACGTGCATTATAAAGAAATATATTACACTCAAAATGAAATATGAAAACATATAAATATAAATGAAATAAATATTTTTTAATGATTTCATTTTTTATTTTAAAAGAAACCATAAGCAAATCAACTTGAGTCTGGTTTGCTCTGCCAGCAACAATCAACTCACTTTTGCGAACTCATAACTGTAGAATCATCCATTAAACTGGCAATATCTGTCCTATATTCGCAAGAAGATTATTTAAAGTCAAAGTTAATTTTTCTCATCATTTCGGCAGTTCATTTTTGAATATAGAGATTTCGCTACTTTGGCCATTATACACTGAAGTGACAAAAGTCACAGGATACCTCTTAATATCGTGTCGGTCCTCCTTTCGCCCGGCGAAATGCAGCAACTCGACGTGGCATGGACTCAACAAGTCGTTGAAAGTCTTCTGCAGGAATATTGAGCCATGCTGTCTCGATAGACGTCCATAATTGTGAAAGCGTTGATGGTGCAGGATTTTGGGCACGAACAGACCTCTCGAGGATGTCCCATAAATGCTCGATGGGATTCATGTCGGGCGATCTATTTGGCCAGATCATTCGTTGGAATTGTCCAGAATGTTCTTCAAACCAATCTCGAACAGTTGCGGCCCGGTGACATGGCGCATTGTCATCCATAAAAATCCCATCGTTGTTTGGGTACATGAAGTCCATGAATGGCTGCAAGTGATCTCCAAGTAGCTGAACATAAGCATTTCCAGTCAATGTTCGGTCCAGTCGCACCAGAGGACCAAGTCCATGCCATGAAAAAACAGCCCACACAATTACGGAGCTGCCACCAGCTTGAACAGTGCCTTGCTGACAGTTTGGGTCCATGGCTTCGTGGGGTCTGCGCCACACTCGAACCCTACCATCAGCTCTTACCAACTGAAATTGTGACTCATCGGACCAGGCCACGGTTTTCCATTCATCTAGGGACCAACCGATATGCTCACGTGCCCGCGAGAGTCGCTGCAAGCGATGTCGTTCTGTCAGTAAAGGCACTCGAGGCGGTCTTCTGCTGGAATAGCCCAAGAAAGCCAAATTTCTCCGCACAGTTCTAACAGACAAGTCCCTTGTACGTCCCACATTGATTTCTGCGGTTATTTGACGCAGTGTTGCTTGTCTGTTAGAATTTACGACTCTTTGCAGACGTCGCCGGTCTCGGTCGTTAAGTGCAGGCGGTCGACCACTGCGCTGTCCATGGTGGGATGTTATGCCTGAAATTTCATACTCTCGGCACACTCTTGACACAGTGGATCTGGGAATGTTGAATTCCTAACGATTTCCGAAATGGCATGACCCATGCGTCTAGCTCCAACTAACATTCCGCGTTCAAAGTCTGTTAATTCCCGTCTTGCGGTCATCATCACGTCAAAACCTCTTCACATGAATAACTTGAACAGAAATGAAAGCTCTGCGAAAGCACTGCGCATTTATACCTGTTCTACGCGATGCTACTGCCATCTGAAAATTTACATATTGCTATCCCATGACTTTTGTCACTTCAGTGTAAAATAAATATATTTTGTAGAAGTTTGATAAAACATTAAAATATATATATTCAAGGCGGGCAGCTTGTTGGCCACCCCTGATCTAGACTAAGTACTGGCCACCTAGGGCGCTTAACCTTCAACGGAGTTGTGAAGACTTGTGCCTGATTCCCACTGCTCAGACATCGCTTCTCCCTCTCGCATTATTGATCGGTGTCTCTGTCGGTGTCTCAGCTGTTGAAACAGAGATGTTGCTTTTGATTTGTGAACGCGACACTGTCTTTTGGACTTGATTTAGGGGCCTAAAAAAGGGAGGATAGGCATCAACATATGCTGATGTTGTTCCTCAACACCCTTAATTGAATTTTTATTATAATTTTAAAAGTGGTAAAATGTTGTTGTTTTTTACCACTTTTTAAATTACAATAAAATTCGGACTATATATATTTCGAAGATCAAACAGTTAAAAGGCATGGAGCTGAGAATTTTTGGTGGCTGTGTTTTGTCCGATTCCTATGCGGCAATATGCGTGTCCGTTCTCGACTGAAAATGGAATGAAAACCTTTCTCAGTGAAAAACTTTTCTGTGTAGTTTCAATTAAAAAAAAAAAAGAAACTTAGTATATAAACAGCACGAAAGTACTCGGCCTGTGCTTTTCGCTTTTCTGGACTTCAAATTATTATTACATTTAAAGAATTTAGAAGCTTCACTTTCCTGACATTTAAATGAACAAATTTCAATATTTTACGAAACCGATAAAATTTATTGATTTGTTTTTACTTATAAAGACATAATTGCAGGCCAGCAGAAAATTTAATGAAATAACACCTTTTCTGAATTTTAAATTATTATTACATTCAAAAAATTTACAAGTTTTACTTTCCTGGCATTGCCCCGACAATCTGGCATTTCAAAGAGAAATATTGGTGGGTTTGAACGTGCAGTAATTCTGAAATGCTTTCTGTTTGTTTCTGCAGACCACCTCCCATTTTGCAGCGCACTTGACGATACGATAATAGTAGCTACAAGGGGATGGCTAATATTTACTGGACGTTGCGACATCGAATGGCCACGGACTGGCGTGGGCTGCAGGGAATTGAAATGTTCTATAAATACGTTAGGGCCATACTGTTTACTCCAGTAAGTACCAAGGGCCAAAACCGTTTTAATCTTTCTGGCATTATCGATAATTTCTAGACCAGTCGCCTAGTACGTGCTCTGAGCGAGCATACGCTTGCTAACTACAACCTATTGTCAGTGAAAAATCACAATTACATAAATCTCATTAGTATTTTTTTTTTTTTGCAAGCTGATACCCCGCGGTTTCATTCGCGTTCATTTAGCTTTCCGTTCCTGAGGGATTTTCAGGATAAAAAATCATATATTTGATTCAGGATATATACATTCCAAACATCGATATACATACATATGCGATACTCTTTACCCCAACATAACTAGCGAGGGTAGCCGCGGGATGTTCACTACTTTATAATGTTAGTGGGATTCATTTCAATTATTTGCTAGTTGTTATGCTTCTGTGTATTATGCCTTACCTAGCAAGTCAATAAAACCGAGTTATTAGAGAGTTTTTGCATACCGTATTTTGGACGTCCGTTTATTTTTTTTCTCCCTAGCACGCGTGCTGATAGGACATTGCGCATGCGTATCTGTAATAATGTTTCCTATGAGCATGCGCGCTATCGAGAAAAAATAACGGACGTCCAAAATACGGTATGCAAAAACACTCTAATATCTTTGGCCTGAACTCAAAGTTCACATTCTACATAAAACGATCACAGCGCTCGCATCCAAAAGAGTTTTTTTGAAACTTATTTTTTCACGTCGAAGTTCCAAAGAGTTAGATGGTACTAATTGAACCCTTCCGAAATTGAAACTGACTCATTACAAAATGAATGTTACGAAACCTTTAAACTAACATCATTTCTGCTTTCAGGAATGATTTAAAAACAGTCTCTATACGCAAAAATAATTTATTACGACTTATTATTTTCGCCGATATTTCTATTTAAACAATAATTGTTTGAAATTAAAGTGGTAAATCAAATAGTTATATAATATATTTAATATTGTTATTTTTTTTAGCTTTTAAGTAATTTATCTTTCAACTTGTTATTAGACAAGTTGAAAGATAAATTACGTTGCACAGACGTTACACACTTTTCATTACACAGGAGGCGCGTGTAACTTGAAGATAAGCCATGGACGGGGAGTAACAATGCCCCCGCAACGCTCTACGATCCTATTAGACCGGGACCTGCAGTTTAAAGGGGATTCCGAAACACTGCAAATATCCATGTCACCGTCGGGACTCGGACCCTGTGGTACACTATCCACTCGGCCATTCAGGCCCTCATTAGACATCGTATATATTTTTATGTTTTAGTTTTCAATTTAAGTTATTATGTGTTTTTATGCTTGCTATATTCTGTTATGAGATTTTTGAAAGTTACAAAGAAAATTTTAAAAAAAATTAAAAGCCATGTATTTCATAAAATCCGTTTCATACGCTGAAACTTATTTTGCAGTGAATGAAAAATTAATAACAACTTTTGGTTATCTTAGAGATAGAAATAATTTTATAAATAATAATTTAATAAATTATAATATATTTTTTTTTTCATCTTTCGATTTATTTAATTTCTTCTCTCGATTATCTTGAAATTTTTAATATTCCACCTCAAAGGATTAGTCATTTTTTACAGAGATCCCTGACTACATAAACTATAAAACGTATTGGTATAGTGCAGGGGTGGCCAACCCTCGGCCCGCCTTGAATGTTTTTCCGGCCCCTGAGATGTATCACACTTTTTACAAAATATATTTATTTCATGATGGCCAAAATAGTGAAAACCAGTGCATTAAAAAATACATTATGTGTGCATCCATATATCCAAAAATTAGCTTCGATTTTAAAATAATATTCTTACGAATACATGAAAAATATTGCCTGTTTTATTTATGAGTTCACAATTATGAGTTCGGTGAATAATTAAATTATATTCTGCGAACTCATGATGCGCGCACGTCTTGGAACATCTGATATAACAGGTTCTATGTTTCGCTTTAAGTAACTTTAGCGACGCAGTGACCATCCCTAAATACGCACAGTTGATTGTTTAAAGCAGAGCAAACCAGAATCTTAGTTCAAGTTGTTAGAGCCTTTGGTTCAACTTACACCTGCGAATCGTTTTTTTCTAAAGTGAAATTGACCTAACACAAAAAAACCTCAAACATAACGGACGCTAACCTGCAACACCCATTACGATATGCAAACACCCAAATTGAGACCGATTTGCAAAAACTAAGCGAAAGAGTGACGCAACAAATACCGCTCAAGTAAAATGAATATTTTTTAATGATTTCATTTTTTTTTTTAAATTTTGTTTATGTTTATATATTTTTTATATTTCATTTTAAGTGTTGTATAGTTTTTATATTTCATTTTGAGTGTTATATATTTCTTTTGCAATGTGCGTTTAGTATCATTATTATTATATTATCTATATCTACGTGTAAGAATAATAGTAAACACAATAATAATAGCTCATCATGTTTCAATTTTTCATTCCAAAAAAAAAAAAAGTCTATAGTATGTCTAAATCTAATAGGGGGATATATAATTTTGTATTGGCTCGCTGAGTTAGGATGCATTTCCTTGAAGTGGCCCGCAAGATCATTTGGGTTGGCCACCCTGATATAGTGGCATACTGCCCAGAAAAATCGATATCTTCTACTGCGTTCTCAAGTGCATTTTTGTTCTCATAAAATATTTATCCTAGATTTTTGTTACCATGGGTTTCTTTGTTTTCCTAAACATGTAAATTAATTGCAATTCCAGATAATTATTTTATTAGTTAACCGTGTATTTTTTTTTTTAACTTGATATGAAAATTTCGTTTAAATATTATACCATTTAGCCATCTGCGTTATGCAGGACAGAACGATTTTGCTGGGTTTACTCATTGCCAGATCATATGCTAATACTTTTGAACAAATGTAATCAATAGAAAACAGCCTATCAAAGACCAAAGTTATGAAGTAAAGCTGCGTCGATTTTGTCGCTATGGATTGTGGCGCTGTCGTCGTCATTTATACTTTAAAGCAGGGGCGGCCAACCCAATCGATTTTGCGGGCTGGCTTTTTTCTATCCCCCCTTCTGAACACTGGCAGTGAACAACGAAAGAGTTCAACCACACAGAAAACATTCCCGTTCTAAATAACGAAGTATACTTGGACACGGGAAAAAGTAATCTAAAATCCACGAAATCAAACTAATTATTAAAGATTTTGTGGCTTACTTTCATCAAATAGCAATACTCGTTTTTTATCTTTATATCTCCTTATTGAACATTAAGTTACCACTAAATATTTAAACTATATTGATATAAATAATTTCTTGAAACATCAAAAGCGATGGATTGTTGTTGTAATTGATATTTTGAAGGATTATAACGGTCATAGAGATGTTCTATAGACCAGTAACAGAAAGTTAGAATTTTTTCTATTCGCTTCGGAGAAAATAATTTTTCCTGGAGGCGTAATCCGAGTTAATTCCTTTCTATGCCTTAGATTGGGGTGGCCAATCCAACTGTTCTTGCGGACGATTTTGGAAATGCAACATAACTCCGTGGGCCGCCTATAAAATTATGTCTGCCCCCCTATTAGATTCAGATCCACTATAGATATATTTTTTGGGAGGGAAAAATTGAAACAGAATGAGTTATTATTTTTGTGTTTACTATATTCATACATGTGTACATGGATATAAAATAATGATACTAAACGCATATTGTCAAGAAA
The DNA here is from genome assembly GCA_021605095.1 of Caerostris extrusa. Lineage (NCBI taxonomy): Eukaryota > Metazoa > Arthropoda > Arachnida > Araneae > Araneidae > Caerostris > Caerostris extrusa. Next base: position 19,343 of record BPLR01019622.1, on the reverse strand, counting down.
TGACCAACGCTAAAAATGAAATATATAAACCTAAACGAAATAAAAAAAATGAAATCGCTAAGAAATATTTATTTCACTAGTGCTATATCACTGAGGTCCATTAAAGTGAAGCATAGAACTTTATATAATAGATATTCACGATGCGGGCATCATGAGTTTGCAGAATATAATTTAATTATTCTGCGAACTCATAAATAAAACAGGCGAAATTTGTCCTAAATACGCAAGAATATTATTTTAAATTAAATAAAACTGTATGAGGAAGAAAAACGATCAAAAGTATATTCATTTAATTAATATAATTTGTTAATAGTTAAATGGAATCATGGCTCTTTCTTTATTAAGCTACGAAATGATATTGATTTCAGAGTTTACTCTGTAATCTTAAGTTTACTGAGTATATAAAAGGTGGACTGAAAAGTTTATAGGCTGACACATAGATTGTCCTACTAGTATTAAATGCATCGGATTTTTAGTTAGCCCTAATCTTCAAAAGACCCGTGTATAAATTTGACAGCTGTTGCACTATTAGTATGTGAGTTATAGCATTTTTAGTGAATCAACTTTTGTTAGTTTGAAAATTGGATAAAAAGGAATTTCGTGTGTTAATAAAGCATTGCTTTTTGGAGAAAAAAATACTATTGAAGCCAATTCTTGGCTTGATAAACATTATTCGGACTTTGCACCAGGAAAATCAACCGTAGAGAAGTGGTTTGCTAAATTTAAACGAGGCGAAATGAGCACCGAGGACGAGGCACGCCCCAAATAGGCTGTTACCGACGAAAACATCTAAAAAGTCCACAAAATAATTTCTGATAACCGTAAAGTGAAGTTGATTGAGATAACTGAGACCTTTAAAGATATCAAAGGAACGTGTTGGACATATCGTGAATGAATATTTGGATATGCGAAAGCTCTGTTCAAAGTGGGTGCCGCGCAGAGCTCACAATTGACCCAAAACAACAACGAATGGATGATTCTAAGCAGTATTTGAGCTGTTCAATCTTAATAAACCCGGATTTTTGCGTTGATATGTGACAATGGATTAAACATGGCTCCATCACTTCACACCGACTCAATCATTCATCATTCTCAATCGACAATCAGCCGAGTGGACCACTAGTAATGAACACTAAAAATGCTATAACTTCACTGAAAATACTATAACTCACACACTAATAGTGCAACAGCTGTTAAATTTATACATGGGTCTTTTAAAAGTTAGGGTAACTAAAACTCCTATGGATTTAATACTAATAGCGTCCTCTATGCGCCAGCCTATAAACCTTTCAGCCCACCTGTTACTTTTATTTAAGAGTTTACTGTATAATCTTACAGTAATAACAAGAATTATCTTCATCTAATAACAAGAATATCAAATCTTAACAAGAATTATTTAGAAATAAATCATCATCGTCATTGGCGCCACAGCCCAGTGTAGCCAAGGCCGTCTACCTACTGGTAGACTTCGAGACGAGAGATGTTTTTCTTTTACGTGGTACGGTTGGCAGGGTCTACGCCCAATGCTCACAGTCTTATGAGACCGAGTCTTATGAGTCATACAAACACAACACATGAACACAAATTCCAAAAGAGAACTAATAAGGGATTATGATGAATAATTAGAAATATGATTATTTTGTGAGATGAAAAAACTATCGATATTCGCTACACTCAAATTATATATATATATAAAAAAATCCACCCTAGCATTCCCAAAAACCTGAAGCACATATAAATCAAAAGGTGGAATATAAAGTTGGAAAAACAGAACCGCGTAATGTAAAATAACATGTAAATTTCTGCAAAATTCATTCAATAATTCATTTGTTCACATGAGAACAAACAATTGAATTGATTTGTTATTATGAATTTTTCTTTTTATTTCAGTGTTTTTATTTCGATATTAAATTTCTATAAACAACGCTTTAATATAATAAAAAAAATTTCTACACAAAAATTAAAAGTAAGCAATATTCAATGAAATGTAAATTTTCTGCACATAATAATGTCACCTGGTAGACTACCCTATTAACACATTCTATGTTCCAATTCAAATTTACTTTGTCACTAGAATACGTGAATTGACAGTCAAATAAACATTAGCAGTGGAGTACACACAACATGATACAATTAATAAATTAAAATTGTTTATACTGCCGTGCTTCACTTTCAGTAACGTCTCGAAGCATTTAAACCCAGGCTCAGAAATTGTCTTCTGACCTTTTTTAATACACCAGTACGAGTTTCAAAATGCCAAAAGCGATGAGGCGACGACGATTTGTAGGTTGACGGAGCTCCTTGGTTGCTAGGTAACCGCTAACTCCTTCTTTGCATATGAGAGGGAAGTTACTTAAGCTTTAAGCCCGTTGCATTAAAAACAAAACAATTAAAATAGAGATAATAATATATGGAGAGGAGAAGTTTTTTTTCTTCTTTTCAATAAAGTATTTAATAATTATTAATTACAATTTAATAATTAAAATAATAAAGTAAAAAGAGATTTTGAAGAATTACAAACTGAACTTAGTTTGAAAGAGAACTTAAAAATAAAAATACTTTCAATAGGTTAATCTAATTCAAAAAGGAGTACAAGTTAAAAATAATAAAAACGTTTAAGAGCAGTTTGTTAAGAGAGGATGAACTGGTAATGACGGGGAAAATCTGCGAATCGTACAAGGTCAGTTGCAAAGTGATCGATAGAAGAGCAGAGCCTGGGGGAGGGAAACGAAAACGTTTCGACTACCAAGTCCTGTAAACAATATAGTCACTACGTGGCATTGTTTAGATGGTTTGGAGCATATACAGTTGGCAAAGATTTGTAGCTTGTCAGCTTTATTGTTGGTAGAATTAATTTGATTGATTAAATTTGGAAGATTTTTGATATCAGTAAAAAGGGAAATAAATTCTTTCATTAATATAACAGCATTTTGGAATAAGTTGAGATCTTCAATGCCAGGTAGTGAACTTGGTTGGTTTTGATTTACAAAAGTTGAAGGGGGTACAGCTGCAGTTGCGTTTACGTTGTTTTTGAGCATGGAAGCAAAAGTGATGTTTGGGGTAACTTGTCTAGTAGGAATAACTTTGGGATAGGCAGCCTGTCTGTTAGAGTTAGTATTTATCTTTGGAAATTTGGGGCAGCCCTTCCAAGCTGCTAAGTGTCCTGTAGCGTTGCAATTAATGCATTTTGGCACCTCAAGCTTCTCTTCAATTGGACACTCCTTATGGGAGAGTTCTTTACCACATTTAAGACACCTAGGTTTAAATCCACAGTTATTAGCATTGTGATGGAAATTATTACATTTAAAACATTGGAGGGTCATTGGTCGTAAGTTAAATTTCTCAACTTTTACAGTAAAGTATAGCAATAGTTCTAGTATAAAAATTTCCGTGCTTTTTTGTTCCCTAGCAAGGGTAATCTGCCAGATTGGTAGAGGCTGCTTGGTTTTATATCTTTTTTAACTGGGTTACCTTGTCAACAGAGTAGCCTAGATTAACTAACTCATCTTTGATTTCATTATCAAGAGTTTTAATGTAGAGGCCTTTGATAACGACCTTTAAAGGACGTTGCTATTTAGGCGTTTATCACAAAAATATTCCACGGAGTTTTCTGTTAGATATCTGGTTATAGCCCTGCGCTGATTTTCGTGGAAGGGAAACATCTTGATCATTTCACCCGCAATTTTGATGGTAATTTTACTTTCAAAAATTTGTCAAATTTGGCAAGCATAGTTTTTAGATTTTCTGTTGGCTTGACCATAATGGGTGGCATTTTCTTAACTATAGGGGTGGTATCAGAGTCCTGCTCCTCCTGCTCGTCTACAATAAGTTTGTCAAACGAATTTTTGGTCACAACTAAATATTGAGGATTTTTAGCACAATTGACCTTAGCAATAAGCTTTTCGGAGGGCATAGTAAAACCGTCATTATCATGTTGATGATTATTAAGATGGGCAGCATTGCGCTTAATTTGAGAGTTAAAGTTTATAATTTTATGTTTTTTACAAGATGACAATGGGCAAAGCTCAAGTTTGCTTACCTCCCCTCATTGCAAGCTGGAGATCATCATGGCGTCTCTTCAGCTCTTTAAGATCATCATCATCGGGAGAGTATCCAGTCAGCGTTGCAGCATATGCATCGTAGAGATTCTGTGCAAGGTCCTTCTTCTTGATCACAGTAGATATGCGTGCACAGCGGTCTTTGTCAGATAAATTGGATTGCTTTTCGGGAAATACAGGCGAGGCCAGCCGCTCCGATTGTATTGCCGCACACGTTGTATCCATAATTTCTGGATTACTCGCTCCTGGTGCACTTCCCCGAACGGAGTAGTCGCTCGTCTCAGCACGCCCATTCTCCTCCACCACTCAACCTCGGCGGTCTCCATCGCTCCTGGCCCAAAGTCAGGTCTCTTAATCTTCCACTGCGATTTTCAAGTTCTCAAAAATATGACGAGACGTCTAAATGCTGTTTTATATAAAATTTTGTTCTATATAAAAAGTGGTAGCTATAAACAAATATTATATATATTGTGATCTCGTTAGGAATCTTTTCATAATCTACACTTCGTTTGTCATACTCGGCAGTCATTATCTCTGCGACGAAACAATTTTGTAATTAGCTGAATTCTTTCATTTACTTTTTCGTGTTTCATTTTATACCCGCTTGGCTCATTTTATATATCTGGTGTTTTCTCCAAGACAGGAACCAGCGGCTACTTTTTAGCCAAGGTGTTTCGTTAAAAAAACAAGTCGTTGTCGCCTCTTTTCACATGTGTATCTAAAAGGGGAGGTCAATAAAGGAGCAAGTAATGCTTGCAAGGGTTGATTTCGTGTGGAGGTTATTAGAAGAAAGTTTTGTCTTTATTTTAAACTTTGCTCCAGTTTGTGGATGAAAATGTTTATTTGATCAAACTTTTTTACAGTTTTGTAATTATTATATGCATCATCTTTTTCAATTATTATTTGTTAAACTTCGGCAAATATTTTTCATTTTAAGGTAAGTTGTGTTTTTATTCGTACTTTGGTGTCCCTTAATCCTTGCTATTTTTTTTAAAATGTCCTTTCTGTAAAATGCTTCAGCTCAAATGGTGCACATTAAACAACTCAAAAGGATTTCGTTGCCATCAACCAATGTAATTTCATAGTTATTCTTTTCTCCCTGAACCTCAATATAAATAAACGTATATTATGTATATATATGATTATTTTGTGCGAAGAAAGCTACTACCGATATTCGCTACACTCAAATTATATATAATATATATAAACACCATAGCACTCACAAAAACCTGAAGCATATATAAATCTAAAAGATGGAATAGAAAGGTGGAAAACAGAACAGCATAATGTAAAAATAACATGTAAATTTGTAAACAAATATACAATAACCGGATGCTAAACATATTGTCCAAGGAATAAGTAAAATGCCAAAGAAATGAGTAATCCGAGAGCAAATTAACTATAACATTCTGATTATAGCTTTATCAAGGAATGAGTACCGATTATAGGCTTCTCTTTGGAATGGAAATTATAAAATGTAGGATTGACGTCACTCTTTCAAAGAATCTAAATACTAGAACTCAGATGGCGCTGTTGTTGTTAAAAGGGGCGCTGATACTCGGCCTGTCTGGTTTGGATTGCAAATGTAAAAACTGTAATAAAATAAGATAGTTGACAATTTTTTATACAATGATTTATTTTAATTTTCAAAATATTATCGGAATTTATTTTTAATTGCGAATTATTCCGATACATATGTGAACACTTAAATATTTTTTTTGAGGAATGATTTTTCAAAAATAGTTTATTTTGCGTATTAAACAATCCATGCTATATAAAAATGTATGAGAATATTTTAATTATCATCTTTCTATTACTTCATATTGTAATAATCTCTTTTTTTCTATATATAATCGTTATTTCAGAATTTAAATGATACATCTCGCTTCATTGTTTAAATATTTGAAGTGAAAAAAATTCATTTGTTCACATGAGAACAAACAATTGAATTAATTTGTTATTATGAATTTTTTTTTTTTCAGTGTCTTTATTTCGATATTAAATTTCTATAAACAACGCTTTAATATAAAAAAAATTTACTGCATAAAAATAAAAATTAAGCAATATTCAATGAAATGTCTTTGTCATGTGTAATGAAATGTAAACTTTCTGCACATAATGGCCTCCAAACATTTAAACACCGGATCAGAAATTGACTTCTGACCCTTATTAAATAACAAACTTTTACTTAAAGGGACATAAGGTTAGGTCTAAATGCTGTTTTATATAAAATTTTGTTCTATATTAAAAGTGGTAGATAGAAACGAAGGTTATATTTATTGTGCGTTCGTTAGTCCTCTTTTCATATTCTACACTTCGTTTGTCATACTCGGCAGTCATTACCTCTACGATTAAACTATTTTTGTCATTAGCTGAATTCTTTCATTTATTTCCGTGTTTCATTTTCTACTCGCTGTAATTATTTTAGTCGTTCCGCTGTTGCTCTTCTCTTTTTCGCGCCTGGTTCACGTTTTTCTTTTTATTGCATTTTGTTATTGGATTTATCGTCAGCGCTTATTTCTGTAATTTGTTTGTTACTTTTGTTTATGGAATGATTTTATTTTATTTTTTATTTTATTCTCTTTGTATTTTTTACTCTTCTTTGTAACTTTGACTTTCTGTCTGAATTGTAATGTTTTAGTTCTCTGACATTAGAACTTTTATTCCTTCTCTGATTTATTTAATTTTTCTAACACTTTGGCAAAGGGCTAGACCACAAGTCACTGCTCACCATTCGCCAAGTGGAGATGTGGTCGCTGTCGCTGCAAAGAATTACATAAAATGCCAAAGAAATTAGGAAACCGACAGGAAATTAACTGTAACATCCTGAATACAGCTTTACCAAGGAATGAATATCGGACTATATGATTAAATACTTTTACTTTTGGGGCACAGAAGTATATTCTATCATTACTAAATTATGGATGAAATTCGTTTTTTGTTCATGACTTTTAAAAAATATTAATTTTATATATGTAAACCAGTATGCTGTTGCTAATTATAAACTACCTACCTCTCTAAACATACTAAATAAATAAATATGTTGTTTAGCTCTCTCTATATGTTGATTTTATTCCCCTATTTTATTTTTTGTTTTTATTTTCTTTCTTACTGAGCAAGCCATTTCTCTCATCATTTACCTCCAAAGGAACCATCAAGTTAGAGGTATATGGAGGCTAACGCTGCCAAAATGCCTCAATAATGCCAAACTGTCTGTCTGTGGGCTAATTATAATACCAAAATTTGGAAGCTCAACAGAATAGGACCGTTAGACAAATAACGAATGCCAACTGGTTCATGAGAAACGTTGTTATTCAAAGAGCTTTCTCCCTGCTACTTCTAAATAAATTAATAGTTTAAAAACTAAAAAAACTCGCTTTTAGAGTTAATCAATCTAAAAAGTAAAAAATTATTGTTAACATAAGAATAAAATGACTGACGAGAAAATGAATGTCACTGTTCTAAAAGCGTGGGGTGCTCGATATCAATCGTTATATTTGAAAAAAGCTGTATTAACATCACGTGTCATCCACTACAAGTCCAAAAAAAAATGTATTTGAACTTGAGTGGATGAATAAAAAGTATTTTATGAACGATTGAAAATTTGATAGGGAGAGTGTGAAGTAATAGAAGGTATTGAAACCAAACCATGTAAGTTGTACGGCGAAAGCGGTGGATCTTAAGAGAAATGTTTGTCGATACTAAAATAAAGCATATTATTTGTTTTAAAATGTAATAGTTAGTAGTAGTGGTTATTTAAGATATTATTTCAGATGTAGGATAAATAGCTGTATCAAAATATAGGTTGTGCAAAAGTATGCAAATGCGAAATTATTTGGATTACTATTTCAAGGAGTATGAAGGGAAAAGGTAAATGATTTCCTTCCAATTTTTGATGTTTAAAGTATATATATTTCTTTATGTGCAAATGTATTTCAAGTTTTTTATTAAAGTATACCTTGTCGTTGTATCAAAATATCGTTTCTTGGGAAAGGTCTCAAAAGTACTTTCATAGAATTATCAAGTGAAATCGGTAGCTTTAATTTCTCCATTCTTTTGCGTTTCTCGTACGTAAATTTCAATCTTTCTTTTGGTTTTTTTTTCCTCTTTATTAATTAATACCTTACTTATTCTTTCAAAACCTTCTTTATCAACACTTCATCAAAAATGTTCACTACTTGATATTCTTTTTTAAATATTAACTATTTAAATTTAACGGTTTCCGGCGGATCGTTTCACTAATTTAACTTGAAAATTCTATGAGATCACTTTTTGCGACCTTTACCAAGGAACGACATTGTGATGATAAAGAAAAAAACTCACTTAACTTAAAAAAAAACCAAACAAACTTGAACTACTTTTGCACTTAATATATATACTTTTAACATCAAAATAGGTAGGAAATCATTTACCTTTTTCCCTTTATATTCTTTGCAATAGTAATCCAAATAAATTCGGACAATATTCTTTTTTGATTCAGGTATTTATCCCGTTTTTTGATATATTACTTAAATACCCACTAATATTAATTATTACATTTTAAAACTAATAATATACTTTTTTTTTACTATCAGCAAACATTTCTCTTGAAATTAACTGCTCTCGCTGTAAATTTTGCGCTGTCTCACATTTTTTTTTTTTTTTTTCAATTCCTTCTATTAGATCACACTCTCCTTATATATATCTTGTTCACTATTTCAATCGTATAAAAAATATTTTTTTATTTCTCCACTCAAGTTCAAATACATTTTCTTTAAACTGGTAGTGGATGACACTGGATGTTAATACAGTTTTTTAAGATATTAATTCAGTAATTAAATTTAATTAATTAATTTTAGTTTTTTTTTTTAGATTTAAGTTGCATATATCTAACAATAGATGGCGCCATATAAACTTAAACAAATGAATGAAAATTATTTATAAAGGACTTTCTGCAATAGAGTGAAAAAAGTAAGAATGGATTAAAAAAATTTTTTTTTTTATATTACTCAGTTGGTCCCGCAACATATACAATTGTTCATTCAGCGCTGGCTGCGCCATCTATCGTTAATAACAGCATTCATAAAAATGGTCAACATTAGTTACTACCTTATTGTGTTTGCTGTAAGGAAACAAACAATCAAAAGGATCTTCGTGATTTATATATTTAAAACATCCCTAAAAGAAGGTCTCTGTAAATCCTGTGTTTCCTATTGTTGCTAGAATTCCATAACATTGTATGAACCGAGTTCTAAGAGTTAGGCAAAGATATGGTTATAAAACTATTAACAAACATTTATTTAGAGTACCTAATTCTATAATAACATTATCACTCTAAATTTTAAAGCGACTTTTAACGAAAAATATATACAGATTGGTTTTATAATTGGTTTTGACCAAATATCGATATATATTGATTTTATAAAAGGTAGCACTTAAATTTTTGTGGTAACTGCCACGTGGACACGCATTTAAATTCTTATTTGTTTTTATAGATTAGTATTTTTGAACCTGTGATCTTTGTGTCTGCGTTTGAAAACTGTTACCGAACTGGTTTCGTGTATCACGCCTTGTGATAATTAAGGTCTGCTACAGATCTGGCAATTAGATTCGACGTAGATTTGAAATCTTCAACCTTGGAGTGAGCTTTACTTGTGATTTAATTGTGCACCATTGAACAAATTATATTATTATTATTTTTTCATATGTATGATAATCCAGTCAGTCTTTACAGTTTATCGGAGTACCTTGTGCCCAGGGGGCCTTAAACTCCTATCTGGTCAAAATGAGTGAATGGCGATAAGTAGGAGAAAAACAGGAAATAAGCAGTTAAGGAAAATGTCCCCAAATTCAAAATTTTAAGAATAAAATGAATAATATAAAACAGTACAATAGCAAATTAAAAAGAGATTCCACAGGAGGCTAGGGTAACCGCTGCCAGAAATGATGACGAAAGGACGAGTTCATCTAGGAACTTTGTAAATTGTAAAGAACCGCCCTGGGGCGTTTAGCATTTTCCGGCAGAGTAAAATCGTATCTCGGGAGATTACGAATTTCATCATTCGGAATATGCTCAAGATTTGCATGGATTTTTTCAGCAAGCTGTAGCATAAAATTTTGAATAGAAGGGAGGGCAAGACTGTGACGAATGTCATCATTTCTAGAATACCACGGCGAATCAGTAATCATTCTTAGAATTTTATTTTCAAGTCTACTAATGTAGTTAATGTGGTATCTTGCAGCACAACCCCAAACTGGGCTAGCCTACGTGATAATGGGCCGCAAATAATACATGTAAATGATTAGTTTATTATCCAAGGATAAGAGTGATTTTCTATTAATAAAGGGATATAGCATGCGTAGAGAAATATTATATTTATGTTTAATATGATTAGAATAAGTTAGTTTGCTATCAAGATATACACCTAAGAATTTAGTATTGTTGGTCCATTTAATGGGTTGATGAAAGAGGAAAATATCAGGGGGAGGATTCTGCGTCTCGTGAAGAGTACAGTTTCGGTTTTGTCTACTTTAATTTTAATTTTCCATCGCGTGAACTAAGCTTCGAGCTGCGTGAGATAATTATTTAATTTACTAGAGAGTTTGTGTATGTGTTTGGTGGAGACCTCAATTGCTGTGTCATCCGCATATAAGCTTAAATGTGTGTTGCGAGTAAGTCGGATATCATTTATATAGATGTTGAATAGAAACGGACCAATCAGGAAGCCCTGGGGTCCGCCTGCATTGATAGGCCTCTGAAGTTTGTAACAACAAAAAATATAATTGTTTTATAAAATTTTACAGATAAATTTGTGTGGTAATTGACATGTCGACATGCATTTAAACTTGTTTGTGGGATTTTTTTCTCGTTTGATTTTTTATTGTATGGACCTGAGAGGGTAGAGCTGTGGCTTGAGCCACTCAGTACCACAGGTGTGTACCACGGTGCCACGGATGTTTGTAGTGGTTCGGAATCCACTTTAAACCGTAGGTTCCGGTCTAATATGAACTTAGAGTGTTGCAGGGTATTGCTAGCGTCCGTAGCTTATCTTCGAGCTTCACGCACCTCCTGGGCAGTGCTAAGTGAGTAACTTCAGTCCAGCGCTGGTTAAAGGCCTCCTAGGCAACTGCCTAAGTGTTTGCCAGCTGCATTAGAAAAATTTTTTATTGTCCAAAGTTATGTTATAAACTTTTTATGTTTAATGGGTAAGTGTATTTTTTATATTATTGTTTTTGAACCTATATTCTTAGTGTATGTGTGTGTAATCTGCCAACTCCCTGATGAATGCTGGTAGAGGGAAAAATCAAAGGCTGTATCCGTTCGTTCAATGCCACCCCACTTACCACCTCTGGCTGGATCTGTTTTCCCTCAGAAATAACGGTCGAAGAGATGTGCATTTGAAGGGAGCAGATAATTTTGCCACATTCAGGTGAGGACATCAAATTGTATCTAAATAAAAATTATTTAGCTGACGTTGTGACTTTTACCTTCTATTGTTCCGCAAGTTTTAAACAATTGTGTATAAAATTGCAAAAATTTTTTATAATTCCTTTTCAAATAGTAATAATTCTGTTTTGAATGCAACATATGCTAAGCAACTATGTTTACGACATTTCTGATTTTAAAAATCGTAAAAGACCTCGCGCTGTTCTGAATAGTATTCATTAATGTTTCGATGTCCTCCTTTCCGAATCACCATGCAGTTTCTCCACTGAGTCACAATTTCCCCCTCCAATCGTTTTTGTTTGTTTCTGTTTGTTTATCCATTTTTCTTTATTACCTTCTTAAAATTATAATAATAATATAAAAAAATTATATATGCATATTTTTTTTATTAATTAATAAAAATTCGAATAATTAATTTTTAATCAAATTAACAATATACTTATATTACTTTTTTTTTCTATCTAATGAATGGGCTTAAAGCTTAAGACACTTCCCTCACTCAAAGCAGGAGAGAGGGTTGCTAAACAACCAAGGTTCTCCGTCAATCTGGCAACTCGTTTTCTATTGTTCGTTGCTCGTTTTCTATTATTCGTTGCTGTGTTGTATAAAAGAGGTGTGAAGATAAACTTTTATAACACCTGGATTGTATTCAGCGAAATGGGTTGTCGGCAAAGACTGAAGTACAGTGTAGGGTCATGGGGTTATCCAACTGAGTTTAATATAATGATTTCTCCCAAAACAATTGCTGTTGAGAGGTGGACTTTTTGGATCCCAGTTCTGGCCGATAAGGCAAATTTGCTGAGATAAACAGTAGGTCCCGGTCTAATTAGCCCAGATCGTGCACAAAAATGACCTTAGAGCGATAAACCAAATCTTCCTTCGGATTAAATCTTTGTATGAGACTTCTTAAATCTAAAGATTTGTTTGTTTCTAGAGCATTACTATTACATTAAGTTGGCATTTGGAACATTACTTCCTTTTCTGTTTAAAGCTTTAATTTTTTCCAATCCCAAAGCTCTTTTGATTTTTTGTTCCTCAATTTCAATCAGTCTTTGCTTTTCATTTCCCTCTCTCTTAATTCATACTTGAATTATTCTTTCATAAACTTCTTTATGAAATTATGCATCAAATTTTCACTACTTGATATCTTTTTTGAATATTAACTATAATGGCTCCTGTGAAATCGTTTCACCAATTTCGTTTGTTAATTCTGTGAGATCACTTTTTGCGAGTTTTCTCAAGCAACGACATTTTGATACGCATACTAAAAAAAAAAAAACCAAAAAAAAAACTTTTAAAGAAATCAGAAATGTAGACTTTAAACATCAAGATTAGAAGGGAATCATTTACCTCTGCCTTTATATTTCTTGGAAGAGTAATCTAAATAAATTCGCACTTGTATACTTTTGCACAACATATTTTTTGATACGGGTGTTTATCCCATTTATGAAATATTACATTAAATACACACTGCTATTAATTATTACATTCTAAAACTAATAATAAGCCTTATTTTACCGTCAACAAAAATTTATCTTAAGAATCATCGCACTCGCAGTAAAACTTAAATTTTTTTTTTCTACTCAGTTTTCCCTTAGCATATACATATACAGTAGAACCTCTTTAAGTCGAAAACCTCCACAACCCGAAAAAAATTTTGTTCCCCTTCCCTTCAAGCCCCAGAAACCTCCATTACTCGAAATTTCAACCCTCTATAAGTCCAAATAATAAGTCATTCCCCACAAGCCATTTTGGTATATATTTTCCTTCCAAACTCGAAAAAAAAAAAAATTGGACCTCTGTATCTCGAACATTAGCAATGTTTCGATTTACACAACCATTTTTACAACCTTTACAACTCGATCATTTGAAACTAATAGCTTCTATAGCTCGAAGAAAATAAGTTATCGACTTTAAGGATTTGCCGACAATGCACGTCATTGTTTCTTAGAAAACAATGCCTGAGTATACAGTAAATAGAATAACCAATTCTACGAAATATTCTTATTATAATTCTTATTCTTATAATTCTTATTATTGCTATTGATTTCATTTGACATGTTTATTACCTCTGTAACTGTAATTACCCGGAATTTTTTATTTATTTTTTTCTCTCTAACTCAAAATAAGTTAGAAAGAATCTAAACCTCTGCAAGTCGAATATTTCCTTATAAAATCCGCGTAAGTTAAAATCCTCCATAAGTCGAAACTCTATAACTCGAATTATTTGGCGCCTCCCTTTGAAGTTCGACTTACAGAGGTTCTACTGTAGTAGAATATTTATTCATTCCGCGCTGTCTGCGCCATCTGTAGTTAATGACAAAGCATTCTTAAAAATAATTAACACTAGTTACTACCTTAGCGTGTTCGCTTTAAGAGAACAACGACGATTAGTAGGTTGACGGAGCTGCTTGGTATGGGTAACCGCTAACTCCTTCTTTTTGCATATGAGGGAAGTTACTTTAGCTTTTTAAGCCCATTGCATTAGAACTAAAACAATTAAAATAGAGATAATAATATATGGAGAGGGAGAAGTTTTTTTTTCTTCTTTTCAATAAAGTATTTAATAATTATTAATTATAATTTAATAATTAAAATAATAAAGTAATAAGAGGATTTTGAAGATTTACAAACTGAACGTAGTTTGAATCTTTAAGAGAACAAATAATTAAAAGTATTTTTTAAGTCTTCAGGATTTATATTTTGAACACTGCGCTAAAAGAAGGTATCTGTAAATCCAGTGTTTCCTATTTTTGTCAGAATTCCATTATACTGTATGAATCGAGCTCTAAGAGTCAGGCAAAGATATGGCAAAAAAAAACTTTGACATTTATTTTGAATACCTAATTCTAAAATAACATCAACGCTCTAAATTTTAAAGCGATTTTTACGAAACAATGAAATATCGTTTGCAATCGTCGCAACTAAAAATGATATATACAATTGGTTTTATAATTGGTCTTAACCAAATATCGATATATATTGGTTTTGTAAAATGTAGCACTTAAATTTTTGTGGTAAATGCCACGTTGACATGCATTTAAATTAAAATTTTTTTTTATATATTATATTTTTGAACCTATAGCTTTTTTGCATGCGTTTGAAAACTGTTTCCTACCCTTGATAGAATTCAAACTAAAATTACGGATCGAATGCTTTAGAGTTAAGCAAATATATTGCAAAATTAAGAATAATATCATTTGGTACCTCATATGAAAAAAAAAAAATCGCTCTAAATTTTAAAAACGATTTTACCAAACAGCAAAATTGCAGTAATATATATACATTTCAAATAAAAAAATTTAATAGTTTTATAAAAGGTTTTACTGAAATATTTGTGGTAACTGTCATGTCGACATACATTTAAACTTGCTTTGTAGTGTTTTCTTTTTTTTCTTATCTTTTATATACTAATTATGTTTAATACAAAATCGTTAACTGTTTTTTTATATGAATTTTTTGAACATGTGCCTTTAATGTATGCGTTTGAAAAATTGCCACTCCCACGAGGTGAATTCGGGTATGTTGAAAAAAATCAAAAGGAGTATCCGATCGTTCGAAGCTGTTACCCCACTTATCACAACTAGCTGGATCTGTTTTACCCCACAAATAACTGTTGAAGGGATTTCAATTTGAAGAAGCGGCAAATAATTGACCACATTCAGATGAGGACATCAAACTGTATCTAAATAAAATTCATTTAGCTGATATTGTGCTCTTGGATCTTCTTATTGTTTAACAGCTGTGCAGCTGTGTTTTATGAAAGAGAATAATTTTTATGATTAATGGGTAAGTGTTATTTGTTATTTTTATATTCTTGTTTGAACCTATATTCTTAGATGTGTTTGTAATCTACCAACTCCCCAATGTATGCTGGTAGAGGAAAAGCCAAGGGCTGTATCCGTTCGTTCAATGCCACCCCACTTATCACCTTGGCTGGATCTGTTTTCCCTCAGAAATAACTGTTGAAGAGATGTGCATTTGAAGAAGGAGCAGATAATTTGCCACATTCAGGTGAGGACAGCAAATTGTATCTAAATAAAATTATTTTGCTGACGTTGTGACTTTTACCTTCTATTGTTCGACAGCCGTGTTTTATGAAGAGGTGTGAAGATCAACTTTTTAAAACATCTGGATTCTATTCGGCGAAATGGGTTGTCGGCAAGGATTGAAGTACAGTGTAAGGGTTATGGGGGGTCATCCACCTGGGACTAATATAATTGATTTCCCATTCTGATATCTTGAACTGATTATTTGGATCCCGGTACAGGTCGATAAGTCAAATTTGCTGAGATAAACTGAAAGTCCCGGTCTAATTAGCCCAGATCATGCACAAAATGATCGTAGATCGACAAACCAAATCTTCCTACGGATTAAATCTTTGTATGGGACTTCTTAAATCAACAGACTTGTTTATTTCTAGAGCATTAATGTTACATTCAGTTGGCATTTGGAACGTTACTTTCTTTTCGTTTTGAAGGTTTAATTTCTCCACTTAAATAGCTCTTTTTGATATCCCCGTACGCAATTTCTATCTGTATTTGCTTTTCATTTTCTTCTTTACTAATTCATACCTGAATTATTCTTTCAAAAACTTCCCTATCAAATTCGGCATGAAAACTTTCACTACTTGATATTTTTTTAATATTAACTATAGACGTCTCCTATGAGTGCTTTCCTCAAGAGTTAAAACACCATGGCTGTTATTCTGAACAAGCGCAAGCGAGTTCAGGTAAGGGGTGAGCCTAGCTCACTGAGACAATTTATCTCAATGTGTATCTGATGATTACTTTGGCTTAAATATTATTCTCCCATTATCTAAGACGTTAGAGGTAAGACGAATCTTTGACCACGCGAGGGTTGGGGGTTCAATTCTGAACTCAGTTCCTCTTCGCCGTTTTTATTGCTACGTTGTTCTTTAAATTTATTCATAACTTTCCGACTAGTAATTAAGTTAGGTTTTTATTGTAAAGCTTTTCCCTCCCCCCTTTTTTTTTGTAAGGAAAATAAAAGGATTAGATATAAAAATACATATATATATAAAAATAAAATAAAAATTATATCGAAAATGAAATAAAACTATAAAATAAAAAATAAAAAATAAAAGAATCTCTGTTCTGAGATCGGCCTTTTTTTTTTGTGTGAGGGACATGCATTCATATTTTACCTTTTCAGATCACTCATCTCCACCGTTCAACATAATCTCTAGTGTGTTGGTAAACAAATTTGTTTACGTTTTTCTACTGAATTACGGCATCGACAACTGGTCCCTAACTGTACCGAATTTAAAACTTAACTTTTAACTTTTTTTATTTTGAATTTTACTTTTATCAATAGTATTTTTAAATTTTGAGTACCACTTTAATTTGAATTTTTAGAAACTTTTATCTATTATCTACTAGCATTAATAACCAAAAAAGAAAGTGAGATTTTGAAGATGAAGTTGATGACGACGGTTGTGTTCACGCGGCAGGGAAAAGCCCTCATAAGGGCTCTTGTGTGGCGTATACGCGACCCGGGAAATGAGTACCAATTTGACGACGACTTCGGACATGAATATGGACTTGTCTCTGACTACGGCACCACCCATTATCAATGAGGCACAACACTGCCAGCAACTCTCCAGGCGGAAAAGAAGCAGCGCAACAGAAAAAAGATATGATTCGGCGCGCTGGGTTTGTAAATAATGCGCCAACATCATCTGCGACCAGGGATCTCCTCGACAAGATGTCGACGGCTAAGCTGACGAGAAGTTGCCCTCACGAAGGCGGAGAAGGAATATAAAGCAGCTCTACAAGGGTAAGTGATCTTGGTCTCTGCCCTTTAGTTAGTACAGCAGGCATAGCTCTGCGAATTAAATGATGTTAGTGGTAAAAATAAGCGCACAGCGACAGGCAGATGAATTTATTCTGCCAACTAAAAAACAAACTGCAAAGTTAAAGTGCAAAATGCTAAGGGCTCATTATTAATGTTTAGCAATGGCTTTGACCAGCTACGAGTGGAATAGAGACTGGCGATGGAAGTCCAGGAGGATTTCCCCCAAGGCCTAAAATGCCACCGATTATGGTTCTCATTGCGGTAGCAAAGACGGTTGTTGCCGATATCGGTAACAATTTCGAGGAAATAAAATAGGAATCAAGTCATGGGTGAGGGTATGAAAATCTTTCCGGCTGAAACACTGATCACAGCATCGGGATATAACAGGTACCTGACGGCCCATCAATTGGAGTCCTTGTGATCACTCCAAAGAGTCTTAGGGCTAAAGGCAGTCCTCAGCGGAGTGCCGACGGGTAGTAATGTAGAGGAAGTACTTGAAGCGCTAGCTTTACAGTGCTGTGATACAAAATTAGAAAGCTGAGCGAGGCAACTCTACCAACCTCAAAAACAAGAAACCCATCCCAGTATGGTGGCAGTTGACATATACGTTTACGCCATGATAGTAACAAGGATCTCTTGGTCTTGATCGGCTGCTCTGCTCACTACGCGGTTAAGGTAGAGAAGCTTTAACAGGAGGAAGCCGGAGCTACACACAATGCTTCTCGTGCAATTATTTAGTCCATCACTCCTCCACACGAACTGTGAGTCATAGAAAAGAGATGTCACAAAGTGTGGTGAACACTATCATAAAAGAGTGTCCCATTGGTGAACGACTTTAGACCAACCCAAAGTGCATTAATCTGGTGCAATGAAATGCGGGCCACCTAGCCGCGTGGAGCAGTGTGATGCCCAAAGTTCCCAGGAAAACCGAGCAGACGCCGCCAAGCCAAGCCGCAGGAGTTGCGCGACAGGATTTCACGGCGAAAAACCCAGAGCAGCTTGAGGGAGTCTCCTTTGCCAGTATGGTGCAAAGGAGCTCCACCACTCCATCGCTGGTCCCTACTACGGGGAACTGCGCACAATCATCAAAGTAAGTTCATAACCAGCTCCAAATTCTAACTCTGATGCTGCCACTAAGGCGATTTTATGCCATTTCTTTTAACGAATTAATTTCCATTTTTAACTCCCTAAGCAGGATTGAGATCATATACTATGAACGCTGCTCTGGCAGCGCTGCCAAAATCCACTAGAAAAAGCTGGCCGCTGTCGCAAAGCATCTCAAAATTTCACGAATCGTGCTACTCATCGCGTTTCAGTGCTGGTTGCCGGGTTAAAAATTTGTTATTAGATGCGAAATGTGCATTATGTCAAAAATGCATGAGCTAATCCATTTTACTAACACGCATGACCCAGATTTGATACTCATTCAAGAAACGCATCTTTCACCTAATCGTAGGCCTTACATACCTAATTATTTGCTTTACAGGAATGATGGTGGACAAACTCCCAGACCTCGTGGAGGTACGGCCATTTTTATTAAAAACACTATTTCACACATTAAAGTTACTCCACACACCTTAACTGATATACAAACAACCGTACTTAGTATTAACACTCAACATTTTAATAATGTTAATATTGCTTCCATCTATGTTCCTTGTACAATTAATCGTACTAATCTTCTTAATGATCTTTCTGCAATCTTGCAGATTAGCAATTCTTCGATCCTATGTGGGGACTCTTAATGCACATCACACCTCATGGAGATGTAGGCGTGATGATAGCACAGGCATTGCACTGGTGCAATTGGCCAATCAGACTGGCCTAGAAATATTTGCGCCGCCCACTCCCACTCGGGTCACCAACCTTTCCTCATCTACCATTGATCTAACCCTTCTAAATAATTTTCATGTTCCTTTCTCTATTGAATCCTTAATTGAGCTTTCCTCTGATCACAATCCGGTTATGTTAAATTTCTCTAACTTATGAAACTCTTGAACTAACCCGTAATGTTTCTACCTAATTGGTCAGCAATACGTGGC